>VVHJ01064846.1:16156-30145 GCA_015107715.1 Tylochromis polylepis
TAAAAAGAAGAGAGGGGGGGGGGGGGGGGGGTAATAACTCCATTTCCATCATTAAAGCCATTAATTTAAATAAAAAAATCTCAACATTATCAACTCATAAATGTGATGTGAGAAAAAATTAGCACTTGCCTGTATTATGCCTACAGTAGATGACCAAATTCAATTATACACTTCAATCAGATTTAGCACTAAGGAAAAGCATTCTCAGCCTAGCCCAGAATCACCATATTATCATATCTGGAGACTGTGAATTGAGCCGAGTCACTATAAAACAACATCCCTGATTTGAATGAGGTGATATCACATGTGTCCCCTCACTAACATGTATATGTGGCATGAACTTGTGTGATGAGGTAGCCAACACTGCCAAATGAAGCAATGTGGGCTTTGTTCTCATAGATTTAATATGAGAAAATTTCTGTTACATTTCATGATTATGATCTCAAAAAACATAATTTTGTTCCCTGAAATTCACGTTTACTGTTATTTCCTCTAAAGCTCAGGAGTAGGACAGAGAATTAGTAAAATCAAAGTGTAGCTCTACTGAAATAATTCAGTACACTGTCTTTATTTCATCAGAAACAGTAGATGAACCAAGATGACCAATGATTATGCTAGGTGGTTAAAACTGAAGCTATGAACTGAACTACAACTACCAAAAACATGCATTCTTGCTTTTAAATTCAGATATGATCAGATCACTCCTTGTCTGTGTTGGGCCCTTCCTCTCTCATCTTTATCCCTATCCCATCTTTCTCGCCATCCTCATCCTGTCTCATATTGCCTTTCTTTCCACAGCTGAGCTTTGATTGATGTAGTCTTTTCCACTTTCGTCTGTCAGTGAAAAAAGAAACCGTGGGCTTAACAAATGTATATATGCAAATTTTTCCTGGCATATTTGAGTATATATAATCTTTAAATGAAAATTGAAAAAACAAACAAACAAAAACAAAAAACCAATATAGGATAGGATATTATAGTAGGTCTTTAGCTTACAAAAAAAGCCTTAGTAGTGATTAGGCACAGTTAAAACTAAAATAAAAAAGGATTGATTTTACAGGCTGCTTTATTGCCAGAAGAAGTTTTGTTTATCAAAACTTATCTTTGAGTTTATCACTGGAATTGATTGACTTAATGAGTTCTGTCCAGCTAGTGAGCTAGTTAATTCATTGACAAACTAGTCATGCTGCTTAGTTACTGTCTAACCTTATAGGACCACAGAGGAGCTGTTGGTCAGGTGGTATCTGGAGATGTACTGTATGAGACTAAAGTACAAGCAGTATTCTAGTAAAGTTAGTCCAGTTGCCTGTATCAGACTTCAGGAGATTTAGCTGTATGTGTGATTTTTTTTTTTTTTTTAAATTTTTGTATTATTATTTTTTTTTAGATCAGGGATGTGACAATCTAACCTTTTTCCAGTTCCAGTCCAATACAGATGCCCTGGCTTAAGGTATCTGCTGATACAGAGTATTGATCCCATACCAGTGCAGTGGTAAATTAATAAGCTATTGCTTACAGTGTGGAAGAGACTGGGAATCATTCTTTATGGCAATATCAGGTTCAACTCATATAAAATGTTACAAATAAATATATCCATGATATAAATGTACTGAATTGGTATTAGGAAAACAACAAATGACAATGAGGTAAAAGAAGTATTAACCTTTTTTTACACTACAGTCTCATTTCAGTTCCATGACTTTACTGTATACTGCTGTTATAGACATGCTAGTTTCACACTAGCACACACACACATATCTTGTGCTGAGTGGTGCTAACAAGAGGTAGATAAAGGAAAGTAACATTAATGGAGTTGGCAGCATCACATTATGTTACCTTATGTATAGTAACAGCCTTCAAACAGCTGTTACACCAGACTTGTTGATAACCCGACCACTGTTTGCAATGAAATTACAACCACTGAAAATATACAATGAAAATCGTTTGGTGTAACTAGAGTGAAATACGTTTAAGCTGCTATCACTTTGCTGTTAGCTTCCTCCATGCTACACTGCCTCGCTAGCAACCAGTGTTCTGTCTAGCGGTGCCGATAGGTTCTTTTCAACAGACACCTGGTCTGTTTTTTGAATGTCCAGTGGACCTATATCCAGTCCAAATACTGAACTGTGGAGCCCTAGTTAACATAAAAAACATAATTTTTATTAACAAGATTTTGTTGTAACCATAACGTCATCCACATCACTCAAGCACAAATGTAATGACGCCAGTTTTTTTTTAATCCACCACCGAGCCACGGCCTTTCCATGTGGCATTTATATGTTCTCCTTGTGTCTGCATGGTTTCTTTCCAGGTACTCCGGCTTCCTCCCACAGTCTAAAGACATGCAATTAGTGGGGTTACCATTGCATTTAGAATGGGTAACTTTAAGTGAAATAGAAAGGTGACTATGAGATAGAGTAACTATGAATTTTGCAAGTCAAGTAAAGTAACCTTTTGCTTTCTGACACGTCCTCAAATCATATTGTTTTGCTGAAATACCTTTCTTGGTATTTGTCTCATAAATTGCAATTGAACCTTCACAAAGTTCATACTATTCATGTCCACCGAGTTCTCTGTGATTTGAAGGTTTCTCTTTAAAATATTCCAGCTTTGGATTTCACTCAGGCTTCGCTTCAATCCTCTTCAGTCTCTGCACACCAAGAAATTACACTTATAATATCTGTAAAATATTAAACACCACTTTACCAGGAGGTAAAAAGCCCAAAGTAGGGCATCTCTGTTAGATAAATCACTGCTTTTCTTAAAGTCTTTGGTGCTGGACTTTTAAATATGACTCCATCATTCACATGTAATGGAATATGAGGTAGATTATTGCAATTATTTTCTGAAAATTAACCATGCCTGTGAAGGCTTCTGTGCCACGATTGAAGTGCCCTTAAGCAAAATATTGACCCTCATCCAGTTTCACAAGCTCTGTTGCCAGGTCTCAGTAGTCATCCTAACATGATCTGTCAAATTACCAACAGGTTATTAAAAAACACAAAAGAAGAACACGGTGTATTTATAAGAGGCTGTTGACTACTACTGTACTTTAACTACTTTAGCTTTGTTGTGCTTGATTTTTGTTACATAAAATTCAGTGAAGTTTTATAGGAGGCTCAGTAACTAAGTAAATTACTTGTTGTAGGGCTGATATTTGCTCTCCAATTCAAATGTCTGTCTTCCCTAGTGATGGGTTGAAGGAGACTTATTGTATTTCAAAATTCTCCATAGTGTTTTTATACAACAGAATATTGAAAACCCGTAAAATGTTTCAATTTATTAAATGTTCCTTTTTAAGAAAAATAGCTCACTTTGAATTTGACGGAAGCAACATATCCCTAAGAAGCTGGGACAGGGCCATGTTTACCCCTATGTAGCATCCCCACTTCTTTTAACATCTGGGAACCAAGGACACCATTTGCTGGACTTTTTTGGGAGAGTAATGTTGTCCCATTCTTGTCCAAAATAGGATTCTAGCTGGTCAACAGTACTGAGTTGCTTTGTCATGTTTTTCATTTCATGATGTGCCACATGTTTTCTGTTGGTGAAGGTCTGGTCTGCAGGCAGGCCAGTTGGGCTCTCAGACTCTTCTACTACGAAGCCATGCTGTTGTAATGGATGCAGTATGAGGTTTAGCCTTGTCTTGTTGAACTATGCAGCACCTTGCCTGAAAAACATATATGTTGCTCTAAAACCTGTATATACCTTTCAGGCTCCCAATTCCATAGGCACTGATATACTCCCATACCATTAGATATGGCAGGATGTGGTATCCTGCCATACCACATATGAGGATGTGGTATCCACCTCAAGAACAGTTTTCCACTTTACCTCAATCCATTTTAAATGAGCTGCAGTCCACAGAAGATGGGTTTTTCTAGATGATTCTTCTGTGCATCATAGAGCTTTAACCTGCTGTAGTGGATATAACAGCAAACTGGGTTTGATTTCTGGATGTGCTCTTAAGCCCATGCAGTGATTCCCAGGATAGAATTATGCCTGTTTTAAATATATTGCTGCATAAAGGCCTGATGGTGACAGGCATCCAATGTTGACTTTCAGCATTTTGTTCCATGTACAATAATGACACCTATATCAGTTCTATTTTGTTCATCCTTTCTTGTCCATCTGCCAAAATACTTGATTAAACAAAGTTTGCTGGTTATATTTACAAAAAATGTAATCATGCCAGAATGAGATTTTCTTCAAAATGTGTTTGCAGCTTACAAACATAATGCAAACATAATTTGTGGGGGCAATAATGACTCTCTTTAAGTTTCAGAAGCTCTCCTGCCAAGTCTGAGCGATAATATATTGATTCCGTAGCACATGATTTGTTACTTCCATTAGCGCAACATTAAAATAACACCTTATCACAGACTGCAGCTTCCATGTATGAACATTGCAGGAATAATTAATTTTTTACACCACACTGTTGCAGAATGTGAAACAATGTTATCACTGAATGCACCCTAGGCCTTAGCAGGATTGGATTGGCTAGTTATCAACATTTATCAAGTCAGGGTGGTTACAGCTCCTTTAAAAACTCTTAAAAAAAAAAAAAAAAAAAAAAAACTCTTCAAAATTCTTAACTTGGGTTTTTGAAAGGTCTGAAGTGTTTTTAGTCACATCACTGTGAGCATTTCCAGCAAACAATGCCTTTATTTTTTTCCTCTCTGCATAATTTTTATTTTTATATAACATCTAATTAGGCAGGAAAATATGACTCTTCAGAGTAAAAATCTATTTTGCAAGAGTGCCATGGCCATGGCCGTGACAGGCAGCAGTACAATCACTAGTGGTTCCACATACTACTAATACTAACACCAACAAGAAGCACTTTGAATGCACAAACCTCCACCAAGGCAACTCACTCTCTGGGAGGATTTACTTTTAGGGGAATAGTTTTGTATGTATTCATTTTGTTTTCTTTGTTCTTTTTAAATGTACTTTAAGAAGTTTGTAGTGCATTAAAAATCAGATTACTTGAAAGAAAGGCAGATGTGAAATGTAAAAGAGTTTTAATCCCATTTTTAAAGCTAAAAGACATTTTATGAAAGTTTGGCCTTATTTGACCTTGAAGAAGAGGTCGGAGGTTAAATGTTATCTGATATTTAGAATCCCCACGTGTCCTTTAATATATACCTATACATGATCAGTACAAACACTGGCAATAAGAAACATAGCCTTAAATAGCTCTACATAGCATTATCATCACTTTGACCTTCTGATCAATCTATTGACCTTGAGGGACGGCTCAGAGGTCAAATATCATATGAGATTTGCTTTCTATATGGTGCCGGTACGCACAACACTCATAGAAAAATCAAAGTTTATGAGGCTTTTTGTCACTTTTCACCCAATAAATCATTGAGTTGACCTTGAAGACCTTGGTGGATGTAAGCCAAATTTTAATCAATCATTAATCTGACCTGACTCTGCACCACTGCAATGTTTTATCAGAATTCATTCAAAAATGTTCAAGCTGTTGTGTTTACGGGCAAGAAAGAATGACACACCCAAGAAGGAAATGAAAAAAGAAATTTAATAGATTTTTATTGTCATGGTTTTTCTGGTTGTTTTTGTTGCTGTTTTCTCCTCCTTGCCAGGGTGGAGCCAGGCTCTGGTCCCCGCCTCATTTCTCACCTGTGTGTCATGACCCACCTGCCGCTCATCACCAGTGATGTCCTCTGGCCTACTTAAGGTCTTGGCTGAGCATGGGTCTTCACTGGACGTTGTGCTAACCCCCCGTCAGTCTAGCCCCAGCTTGCCTAGTGATTTCCTAGTGCTCTTCTCTAACGTCGATTTATCCCTCTCTTGTACAGACCTCCCTGGACCCCTGCCTCTTACCCTTCCTTGTGGATCTTGTGTGGATGAGCGTGAGTGTGAGTGAGCCCTTATTGTGGATTGGATTTTTGGAGCGTTGTGAGTCACTGATTGTGTGAAGAGGAGTGTGGACGTTTCCCTGCCCTGGACTTTCCCTTGGATTTCCCGGAGCCCCTTTTCCCCCCTTCACTGTATATATTTTGTATATTTTGCTTGGTGTGTTTGCTGTAAATAAACCCTTGTTTTGACTTTCATCAGTGTGAGTCCTGCAATTGAGTCCTGTACCAGTAAACCGTGACATTTATCATCTTAAAGATTAGATCTTGAAACTATACATATTATCAAAACGGAGACATTTTTCATTGTAACAAAATAATATGATGGAAAGAAAACAGCTGTCCATACTTTTGCCTAGCCATTTCTCACCAATACTGCTGAGGTTAGTAGACTCTTGCAAACTCAGCAAGCTATGGCAGATACAGTTTTAGCAAAATGAATAAAACTAGAAGAAATGGGGTTGCCAAATGACAGAGGAAAATGGAAAGAAAAGACAGTGCTCAGCAAGAGGATGCTAACCTGGGGGTTAGCCCTAGTAGCAGCTCACAGTCACAGTGGATTTATGACCCGAAACTCTGGTTGGAGCGAGAGCAACTCTGTAAGTAATGGCTCTGGTTGGAGCTGAAGAAGCCAGACTGCCTTCATCAGTGGAAGGCCCGCTGCCCTTCACAACTGAAGAAGCGAGTATCCAGGGACTATTTCTGCTTTGCTTGGATTTTTTTTTTTTTTATTATGAGATAAAGAAAAAGGTTTATTCTTTTTCTAAGATGACACTTCCCAAAAGTGTGCTTTTCCTGAGAAAAGCTCTTTGAGCTCTGCTTGCACATTAATTATTGTTTCGACTCTCATATATTATTACAACACTTGGGGCTGTGGTTAGAGGGAGAGAAGTGGTACCGGCAAGTGGCACTGAAAGGAGGAAAAGGATGAGATCGTTAGGGAGACAGAGAGAGAATGAAGTGTGTGTATGTACATTAAGCACAGCATTATCCTTATAAAAGCATGAAAAAAAGCCCTGGATGTGTATATCATTCATTAAATTATGTATATTTAAAAGCTATTAGTGAAGCTTTGTTGTGGTGACTACTTTTCGTTTTTCAGTAAAGTATAGCTCTCTCCATTTAGATCTAGTTTGTGTACATGTATGCAGACATTCCTCTATATCTAATTACTGAAGAAAGAGAAGAAGCCCGACCATGAAAACAAGCTGGCCAGGGACCACCACACATTTGTGCCCAGTGGTCTGTAGCCTGATGATCCAGGCACGTGTATACAGGATAAAGTGTGAAACATAAAACAACAAACCAATTATAAACATCAAAGGAGTCAGGCCAAAAACAAAGGCAGCACTATTCAGACATAACATTTTCAGCCTGAAGTAAAAGCCTCCAGGACACAATGTGACAGCATCATCATCATCATGGACACGCTTTATAGCTTCCTTTTTTATATGTGTTGACGGTAACAATATGCCTTTATGTAACTTACCCATGTTCATAGTTGCTCTGCCACTTACTGTATACACAGAAGCCAAAAACACATCATTTGCCAGCACATTTATTGATTCTTTTCAGTAGTCATGCTCTGTATTACAAAGTGCTTACTGGGTGAAAGCGTATGACGGTAGTCTGCCAGCAGAATGAGAGCACAGGTGGGTGAACAGTAGATCAGAAAAGCACACACTTTTCACAAAAGAAAAGATTTACTTTGCACTATTTCAGCTCTCCTCACCAGTTTAAATAACTGCTTTACCGACTGGTGTTTATTTCATCTATTGAAACATATCAGGTTACGTTTAAACAGTCCAATAAAGCAACACATTTACAATCATATGTAAAAGAAAGTTTTCACAAGACTTTATGCAGTCCTGTTGCATGATCCCATTTTTGCCAAGCTTTGGCTGTCAGACAGACAGCCTCATATTTGACTCTAGAATATTTTGGAATACAGAGAGGTTCGTGGTAGATACAATGACTACAAGGTGGCCAGGTCCTGTGGCTGGAAAACAGGCACAAATCATCACCCCTCCACCACCATGCATGAAAGTTGGTATGATAACAGATCCAAAGAGCACTCAAACGAATGCTGGCAAGTGTAAGATGTTTATTGGCAAAGAGTAACTTGCTGAAGACCAGTGGTTTGGAGATGGAGAGGTTCTGCAGCACAACAGTGTCACACACAGAAGATCTGCCACAGAGGAGAAATAGAGGTAAAGAAGTCCAGGAGACTGAGAGATGAGTTTTTAGACTGTGTCAGTCTTAATTGTGTTGTTGCAGAAGGTCTGTGGGTGGCCGGTGGCAAACCAAAAGTTAGTGAGAGTGGACAGACTGGTGAGCAGGTGAGTCCAGTGAAACAGGTGATTACAAACAGACAACAAAGGTTGCATAATGTTCACCGCCATGACAGTCTGACAAAGAACTGCTCCAACCTCCATCTTTGAGTTACCCGTCCCTTGATTACCAAATGTAAAGCAAGTGTAGGAAGGATGGAATCACGGGGAAACTCCACTCGGAGCCGGCCCGACAACTCCAGCTGACGCTAATGGCAAAAAGATTAGAGAAACAAAGGAAAACAGGGTTCAAAGCCCACCAACAGCCACACCACGACAGAGGTGTTTGACTTTGCCAAATATGGAAGTGTACATTATACTCAAACATCTCCACTTTTCCAAATGAACATTGTTCCAGGAGTTTTCTGGTCTGTTCAGAGACTTTGCAAACCTAAGCTGTGCTGCAATGTTCTTTAAGAGAGAAGATGATTTCTCCTGGCCATTGTTCCATACTTGAGCCATAAGTCTTTTCCTAATTGTACTGTCATGAACTTTAATGCTTAACATGCTAACTGAGGCCTGTAGAGTCTGAGATTTATTTTTTTTTTTGCAATTTCTCTGAGCACTGCATGGTCTGACCTCGTTGAGAATTCACCAGGATGTCCACTCCTAAGAACATTGTGGTAGTGTGTTAACACACATGTGAATGCTCCAGAAGAGCCAAAACTTCTGTGTTTATAGAGACACTCACAGTTGCTGTTGATCAATTAATCAGGTACATCTGAGTAGCAGCACTTGGGTGCTACGTAGTCCTTTAATTAATTTCTATGGAAGCAGTAAGCTTGTGCTTATTTTTTCAGAAGACTGCACAGAGTTGTGAAGACTTTCTTTTTCATGTGACTGTAAATAAGCTTAAATTAAAGATACAAGCTCCAGATCCATCATTCCTGTCATGCTTAACATGAAGTTCAGACAGTGGACAAGTGCTCAGCTGTCAGACAGGATGTTACCTTGGACCTTTTCATTCTGCTGTCTCCACGTGAAGCCAAGCTATTGACGAGCCCATCAGCATGATGCTGTCAAAGGGCGATCTATCCACTCCACTCCGCCTCCATAATCCTGGATTTTAATTTGTGCAGGAATCAGTGACCTGACCAGATGAGAGGAATCAGCTTAAAAGAGCCTCTCTCACAGCTGAGTCTGGTGGTGAGACATTATTGGCAGCTCTCATCTGCCCTTTCTGAGCTCAGATGAGTGGACAAGAGGTATGATGGGAGTGTGAGCTCATGCTGGAGGCTGAGAGTCAGACAACACAGTGGGAATAACAGCAGATGAATAGAGGAGACGAGGAAAAAAGCAGCAGAGATGTGTGCAAGGCTGTTTTGAAGCCTGAGAGGAGGGTGGTAAAGAGGTAGATGCCCTCAGAACTGAAGGCACCTTTCTAAAACCAAGAGTCACACTGGGACCCTGAGCCTAATGTGCCATTTCATAAAGTGAACAGTTACAAGCTGTCAACGCCTTTAAGTTCTGTGCACTCAGGCAGTGCAGGAATTCTTTTTTTGCTTTACTTTTACTGCGCAAAACAGCTTGTCTACTTCAATGGAGGGTGTTAGCATTGCATTATGAATGCTTTTTGGAGCAGATACATGAACTTTCCATATTCCAGGACTGAGTGCCATTTACAAAGTGTTCATTTACTTATGTGTATGCATGAAGTACTTGCACTGATGGTGCATTTGTGTGAATAAGTAATGGCCGCTTGGGTTGATTTCAAAGAAATATTAGGCTTTACATCATTTTAATTATAATCTCAAGCTGTAACTTTTGATCAAAGGTTTCAGTTTACCTGTACCTGGACATCTGTAGGTGTATCTCAGTTTGCAGTTGCAGATGAAAGTAACCACTTTAAACGGCTTAGGAAAACAGTAAGTTTGATTTGATCATTAGCAAGTATTTGCTAACAAGTTTAATTAACCAGTTAATTAAAGTTTGATTAACAGGTATTTTCACCAAGAGGCAAACAAGTCCTTATTTAAAGGAATGCATTTGGAGTGGTGTTTCTGCCACCTGAAGATTAAAAACCCACTATTACTGCTCTTTGTGCTACGTTTTTCATCTCCGCTAGTGGTGTGACGTCCACGAAAGAGTCTATATTACTCACTTCCTTCGCTTTTTCATTGTACATGTACAATGACAAGGGCTGTTCTATTCAAGTCTGTTCTATTTTCTGCTGGTCCCATCATTCAGGTGACTTAAATATAAGCTGCTTCCTCTTCGGCTGTGGTCAGTGAAAGCCAGTGACACATGTAAGTGTGCTTTTAGTGAAAATGATGCATGCACAACAAAGTGGACAATTTGGTGGGTGAATGATAGAAATCTATACTTCAGTTATATGATGTGTTGGTGACATTATGCAAACCAAAAAGTTGGCTTTAGTGGCAGCTAGTGGGGTTAGGTTTTTTTAGGCAAACTGACGACAGCTATAACTGTGAAAATATATATATGTATGAAAGAAACTGGAGGGTTTTTTTTTTTTAAATTTTGGTATCAAAAATGCGACACAGCCTTGCTATTTGATTTGGGTTTAAAACAGAGTTTAAAATGCCCTGCACAAGTTGCTAAGCACTTGCACTACAGACAAAAATCAAACCTTTTCATCACTGTTTTCAGTCTCTACCTGCTGCACCCCCCACCCCTGCTTTTCATGTATCCACACAGAGGGGTGGGCCCTGTTGCAGAGAACAGCTCCGTCACCAAATGAAGATTACAGCAGGCAGAAATCTTCTTTTGACTAATGGTTGTGACTAGAATGTCAACAATGTGAACGATGCCACAAACAGTCAGCTTAATAATTATCTGTTCATCATTTTGAGTGACTCCTTTCACACAAGAACAGCCCTGCGATCCAAGGTGAGTAGTAGTTATATCTGCTTTAAACCCAAACTGCTGCTGCTGTCTCACTGATGCTTTTCTGTCAAATGTAATGCTAAGGCAGATTTCTATTGTGAATTCAGCACAGTTATTTACTACAGTTATGATACTGTTTGTGGCTCAAACCTTTACAAAATATTTGAGTGGTTGTTGCTGTTTCTGCTTGATATCACCACATTGTGCACAGTATCCACAGAGCTCTACATGATGCCCTTGCTCTCCCATCACTTCATATTAACCTCACAAGGTCACTGCTTGAATTCCCTTTAGCTATGGTGGCGTTATTGGAGTTTTCCAGGTCTGCACATTCATCTCACACACTTTGCTTATATCTGTAAAGATCTTCATGCCTCTGTCCCGCACAAGTGTCACAGTGTGTGATAAAGCCCTGTTGCCAGGGACTGTTGTTATTACTTGCACAGGCAGACTGATACGAAGGAAATGTCAGCTGATGCTGGCCTTTGCCTGCTGCAAAGGCCATATTTATGAGCGTATGTAAATCCAAGTGTATTGTTCCTGCAGCTCGTAAGATACAATGCAATATTGAAGAGTGATGGAGGAAAAATGAAAAGTGACCTGAGGCTAGCCTGGTGTTTGTGCTGGGATATTTTCTGTCATTTTTGAGAGCCCAGAACAGACACAGTGACTTATCATCCACACAAAACAGAACTTTTTGTCCTGATTTGGTTTTCTATTTAGGTATAAGAAGATAAAAAAAAGTAGCTGGTGTAATCCAATGTTTAATATGCATTTGTGTGCCTGTGATACAAAAAAAAAACATCACTGAGAGACCCCACGGCTCTCCCACTCCCTACCCCACGCTGATTCAGAAGGGACCATCTGGTAAGATTTACAGAGATGTAGCAGAGTAATCTACTCTCTGCTGTGGCCTTCCAGCACAAATCCAGTCATGGAACAATGCAGCTGAACATAATACTGCATGGAAGCAGGAGTGCTTATGAGTTGTTCTACTTTAAATTACTGCATGAGGCCAGGTACCTGCCATCTATCGGGAGCTCAATCACAGCACTGCTCTACCCTGTCAGGAGATTTAACTCACTCCCGACTGCAAACGGATTTCATCTGAATCAATAACGCTGTAATTATGCCTTCCATAGATTCCTTGCACCTCTATTCATCAGTGGAATCTGACATGTGTTCCTCTAAACCTGTCAGGAGTCCTGATTTGTGGCAAAACATCTGCTGGTAGAGGGAGGAACCTGGCCTCAGACTGTTCTGATGCTGGTTAATCTGTGGGCCTGGGTTATAATGAGTCACTTAGCAGGCTGTTTAATCAAACCGGATATTATGGTCTGGCCCCGCTCCAAGCACAACCTTGTGTGCGCTTTTGTTTTCATAACAACAAATTATATCTTGAAACAGCAACACATCACAGAATCTGTCCTAATTGGTTTTCTTTAGGCTTTGTTTGTGTGCAACTGAAACACCCTGAGCCAATCTTAAAAATCCAGACTCGTGTCTGCAAGTAAAAAAGGGGAGGTGTACCAAAGTTACCACGAGATTTTCTATCTTGTGATAACTTGCAGGTCTTCGCCCCTACATTTTCAAAGAAATATATTCTCTCTTTAAGTAACCATAATGCTAAATAACCATGTATCCTCTCTCTTCTGTGTCCTCCTTCTGTCTGTCTCCACTTGTCTTTATGGTCACGGCTGTCTGATTTTTCCCTCTTCCCTGCTGTCTGAGTTTGAGGACTGTGTCCCTGCTGTCTGTACTGACACAACAACAGTAGCTGTCTCAGTGTGTGAGGGCTCTGTCTCTTATGTGCCTTTACTCTCTTGGTGATGTTTAAAAAAACAAAACAAAACATAAAAAGCCATTTCAGAATGCACCAGACTGTGTACCTTAAATAAAAGGTGTGGCAACGCCCACAATTTCCTACAATTCATCTGTGTGCGATGAAATATCACTGCCCCACTGGGCTGTAAATGTAAATATCTTTAAAAATATATATATTTAGATCACGTAAGAAGAACACGACGACAACCATTCTGAAACCAAATATAACGAGAGGCTGAATAACTCACAAGATAAAGTGGGCCAGAACAATTTGAAATGGTGTTCCGGCACCTTTTAGTTAATGGCCAGTTAAATCTCATAAGCATGTAATGTGTAATACTGTTGAATGGGTTAATTTTTCATGTTATATAGCCTGGCACTGCTTCTAGCTGACATGCATGGAGATTCTTACTCTGAAAATAATGACATCTCATGGCCCACTTGTACCCCTTTTCCTTCTTCCGCCTGTTATGTGTTCATGGTGCAGATCTAAATAAAGCTGCATTTGCAGTTCTTCAGAATCAAGCTAGCTACAGAAGAGAAGCACAAACTATTGGTTTTCTTGTATGATAGGTGTTTAAAGTGCTGCATTACCTTTCCTTCTTCCACCTGCCTCCACTTGTGTTAAAGGTTGCAGTCATATACTGTATGAATAGGACAAATGTAGCCACCTCAACATCACCCACTCCTTTTTTGAATCCACATTTTGACCCTTCAACTTTAGCGTTTTGCCAAACACCATGTTGTTTTTTTGGGAAACTGTCATGGTCCCTGTGCCTGCCCGGTCAGCCCAGCGCAGCCACAAAAGTTCTGTTTTGGTTTTTGCCTCTCTCTCTCTTTCTCTCTCTCACTCCTGTCATTCTGCCTGGGCGGAGCTCATGTTGAGCTCCTGCCTTTGGCCCTGCAGGTAATCACCTGTGATTCTCCACTTGGTTTGCTGGCCTCTTCATAAGGCAGGGGCGCTGAGCTACTCGTCGCTGGAATATTGAGTAACCCACGTTAGTGAAAGCCCGGCTCAGCAAATATCTGCTTGTCTTTGTGTTTGCCTTGAAGTAACGCTAGTTTTTGTACATAGATTTCCTGGACCCGTTTTGTACCTTGAA
>VVHJ01064847.1:0-19063 GCA_015107715.1 Tylochromis polylepis
TGTTGTCAGGTCTGTGTCTCATGTTTCCTGTTCTATTTTGAAGGTCTTGTGTTCAATGTGTTTAGGTTTTCACTTCCCCTGTGCCGTCGTTATGTATATTCATGTCAGCTGTTCCCTCATGTGTCTCCACTCCCCTTGATTACCTCCTGTGTGCATTTAAGTCCTCTGTCTCCCTTTGTTCATTGTCAGGTCGTCCGTCATTTTCCACATTTCATGTCCAGGTCCGTCATTCTCTACGTTCATGTCCAGGTCTGTCATGCCATGTCCAATATTCATGTCTAGGTTTGTTCATGTTCTGTTCTAGTTCACCCAGTTTAGGTTTATGTTTAGTTTCTTGTTGTTTCGCATTTATTTCCCCCCCGCTTTAATAAACAGCGTGTTTTTGGTTAAGTTTCATCCTCCTGTGTCTGCGTTTTGGGTCCACAATCTCACCCCATACAGTCTGCTCTGCCAGACTGTGACAATTTTGTTATTTTTTTCAACATTTCAGTGCAAATAAATATCCACTGAAAGCTGCTTCAAAGTAACAAACACATAAACTGGTATAGAAAATATGAATTACCAAAAATGTACAAATCACAAGATATGATTACAAATCACTACAGAATGGTTTCAGTATATATGGTCTAAATATAGGTATTTAATATCTGGCATTAGACAAAGAATTGCAAAACATATTAGTTGTTAAACATTTAATACTCAAACTGAGCCTGAGCTGCTTCAAGGCTGGTTTAATATTTGTTAAATATACGGGTAAAAGTCTTGAGCCACCCCTCATTTCTTTATATTTTGCTAAGAAAATGGGGAAATGGTTGCAGCGATTTACTGAAATATGGAAATACACCATGGAAGGCAAAAGCAGAGTATAATTCTAACAAGCTTGAAAGTCAATATTTGATATGACTGAACTCTTAGGCAAGCTTTCTTGTCATTTCTTTAAGCAATCTTCAGGAATAGTTCTCTGAGCTTCTTGAAGGACATTTAAAGCTCTTCTTTGGATTTTGGCTGCCTTTTGTTCTGTTCTCTGTCAAGATGATCTCACACTGCTAGACTGGCCTCTAGCTGTGTGAGATCATCAAAAATGAAGCTATTACTGCATGATGGATTAAAATCTGATGGTACTTTCTTGACCTTCTTTGTACAACGATGACAATTTGAACCAAGAACCAAATCACTCTGTAAGATCTTTATATATGAGAATATATCAGATTTTCTTTCCCCTATATCTTAAGGACATGACTTTCAGATACTGTTTATCTGCTGTAGATAGTTTTCTTTTGTTCTCAAGTTGTCCAGTTTCCCTCAAATGTTTTTAAGGACACACTGCACATCATGACAAGATATGCCAAGTTTTCAGCTAATAGCACTTAGGAGATCACATTGTTGGTGCACTTGTATTCCTCTGAAAATGGTCAGGTACAAGGACTGGACTTAAAATGAGTGAAAGAGCAGCCAATGTCCAAAGAACAAGACCTTGAGGGAGAGAACTACTGCTCGAGCTCACTTTAAAGAATTTGAAGAAAGTCTGGCTCCTTGGAAACAAAATGTAAAGAAATGAGGGTTGGCACATGTCTTTTGCACAGTACTGAATGGCAAAGATATCCAATATAATTTGTTTTTATTTTTTTATTTTTTTTACTCAAGCTCCAAGTTGGTTTCATAAGCAGACACAAAAACAATGACACCCTCATCAGGTGCAGCTGCAAATTAAGTGCTAATTAGCTCACGTTAGCATGGTAAACACTAAATATTTCACTTTAGAAACATCAGCACTGTTGGTACTGTCACTGTGAGCACGTTAATGTTAGTGTTCAGCTCAAGGAACTGCTGTGACAAATGATAGCCTTTCATCGTCAGTGTAGGCTTTTCTTTCCTGTCTTGCTATGGTTAGTCTAATGTGTTCCTTAAGCATTCTACTGAACCGTTTATTAAAAAACCTTTATTGCAATTAAAACATAATGGTGCCCCCATTATTTTTCCTTGTGTTTTTTTTTTAGTAAGTTTAATCAAATAAATCTAAAACTTGACAAATAGGTTGATAAACACAGCTCAAAAAAATAAAATAAAAATCATCTAACCTGGTAATGCAGCTTTTTTTATATACACCCCATCTCTCTTCCTGCTGTGACGAAGTAGTTGTCATGAAAATCACTTTAAGCAAAAACACATTGTTTAGTCTAACCTTTACTTACTCTGTGTCAAAATTAGGAGTTCTAGCACAGAGGAGCCGGCATCAGCTGCTTCTCATTCTGCCTGCCTCCGTCTCAGCACAGTAAACACATCAAATTCAACACGACTGCATCAGAAGAACATCACCAAGCGGAATAAAAGAGTGACAGCTCGATCTCTGATCCCATCTTTAACACACACACACACACACACACACACAGAGGTGGGACACAAGTGGCTATTTCTTCTGCTACATCAACTTACTTTGCTTACTTTACAGTCATAATGTTGCAGTCATTAGCATAGGTAATTTTATCTTTGAGACATGACTGGAAGTAGCCGTCAGAAGATGGCTACACTGTGGACTTAAAAAAATGAGCATTGTCAGCAGCAATACTGAGGTAGGCTGTGGGTTTCAAACAATGCTCAGTTGGCACTAAGGGGCCCAAAGTGTGCCACGAAAATATCCCTCAAACCATTGCACCACCAGCACCCTCAACCCCTGATGCAAGGCAGCATAGATCCATGCTTTCATGTCATTTACACGAGATTTTGAGCCTACCATCCAAAAAAGCCATAGCAGAAACAGACCCATCAGACCAGGCGAGTTTTCCAAGCTTCTGCTGTCCAATTTTGGAGAGCCTGTGCAAATTATGGCCCTAATTTCCAGTTCTTAGATGACAGGAGTGGCACCTGCTGTGGTCTCCTGGTCCTGCAACCTATCGACTTTAAGGTCCGACGTGTTGTGTGTTCAGAGATGCTCTTCTCCATACTTTGGTTGTATTGAGTTGTTATTTGATTTACTATTGTCTTCCTACCTGCTCAAAGCTGTCTCCTCTGATCTCTAGCATCAACAAAGCATTTTCACTCAGAGAACTGCCGCTCACTGGATATTTTGTTTTTGTACCCGTCTCGGCCCTACAGATGGCTGTGTGGGGATTCCCAGCAGATCATTAGTTTCTGAAATACTAAGACCAACAACTATGTTCAGAGTCACTAAAATAACTATTTTCCCCCATGCTGGTGCTCAGTTTGAAATTCAGCAGGCCTTCTTAACCATGTCTGCATGCCTAAATGCACTGAGTTGCTGCCATGTGACTGGCTGATTAGATATTTATGTTAATAAGCTATTGAAGTAGCCAGTGAGTAAATATATCCTGATGGACTGGTGATCTGTCCACTGTTTACCCTCCTTCTCACCCAATTTAAAGCTAGAATAGGCTCCACTCCCTCACAGCCCTGAATTAGATGAGGGGTTAAGAAAAAGGATGGATGAATATCAACATATAATCTATGAAAATATTTAAAATTAAAAACACAAAATTTAGACGGTTAAGTTTTTCGAGCATTCAACTGTGGAATATATTTTCAATTTTTAGCACTAAACTCAGCTGCTTAATCAATTTAAATTACTCCTGTGCGACATTAAGGAACTTGTTAAAACTCAGACCTGAGATTTTACTGGGCTGCAGCAGTAAAAGGGGTCTAGCTACGCTGATGCTAATGTGCACTGGCTGTAGTAACAGGGTGTAGTGACAGCTTAATCTTGGCACAAAGCTATCCTTGCAAGAACAAGCTTTTATGTTCGAGCGTGTACTGCTATGTGACATGGCTGTACACAGATAAACAGCTGTTGCTTTACACAGTCAGCCAACCCTGCAAACATGCAGCACTGAACACTCAAAAAGAAGCACCACACTTTACAAATAATGCATTTATTTAACAAGAAACGGTACATTCTCAGTGCACAGCTAATGCAGAACATGACAAAATGTGGCGTATATAAATATGACACCATTAAAGCAGGTCACAGGTTTTTATGATCTAATATGGTATATATATATATATTTCTTCTTTTTATTTATATAAATTATATAATTGTGTCAGTATGAGGTATTATATATCATGAGTGCTTTAAAATAGCTTTATAAGTGTTGGATTACAATATAGCTGTAGAAATACAGCAACAGTTACTTTTATATTACAAGTTCACACATATTTCAGAATATATCGTATGCATTGCAATATATTTATAATTTCACACATGAACATTATCATGAAGGAATGTTTTCCTTGTATTTAATAACATGCACAAGTTAGAACTCTTTTAAAAGTACATACAGGAATGATTAGCAATAAAAAGACTTTCTGAATATAAACCAAACCTTTACCTCTAAAATGGCCACCTTTGGGGCTGCTGAACTGTTTTGCGAGAACGACTAAAAACACCATGTTAGTTAAAAATTTGAAACCATTTTGCCCAGGATTGCTTCCTTGCTGGGTTTAGTGAAGGCCAACGGCGGCAAGTGAGGTTCCAGAGGGAGAGCGCCCAGCCAGCATTATCAGATCATATCAGTATTTTAACAGGCTGCACAGAGGACTGGAGTTCCCAGCAGTTGTGTAATTAATTTCTCTGGTAGTGGTATTACATGGCTGTCGAGGACCTGGGAAGGCAGGAAATGGCTGTCTAGGCGTAGTAACAGGGTGACACCAGCAGGTCCGTGAGCACGAGCAGCTGATCGTCAGTGAAGCACTGCCGATGCTCCTGCCAGTTATCGTGGTGAGTACGCCGAAATTCTGACAAGGTCTTCTTCACTGTCATCTTTGGACAAGAATATCAAAATCATCATGCATACTCATAATCTAGGTAAATGCAGTGTACACATTTAGAAACAACACCACAAAACATGAGTGAATTTAACCAATTTATCAGCTTCAGCTACTTTCTGTCATCGAGAAAATGGCGGATGCTCATATTAAACCTGTCTGAAGTTTGAAATCTCTATGACGCAGTATTTTTTTCCAATCTTAGCTCTGCATGATATCCTACAGAGCTCTAGTGGCTGGCGCTTTGGCTGTGAACACATGAGACCCAACCAGCTGCTGTTCAAACAGTTTTTATGTGGAGAGCAGCCAATCAGAACAAAGATGGCTTAAAGGAAGGAGGAAGGGACCTAAAAGTGTTTGTTTTACACAGAATATGAACTGAGATGCTGCAACAAGGCCAGATATATGGTAAATATATGGTAAATAAGTAATACTTTGAACTATGAATCCAAGAACGAAAATAGACGTCCATCTATCATTTTTAGATACTTCTGGTTTACTTGAGCATGATTCATCAGTGCACATTTACTCCTCTACACGCTGACAAAGATCACCATCACAGTCAAGAAAAAATATAAATTTCTGCCTCATTGCTAAAGTAGAAAAACTAAGCAGATTAATCCATCATGAATAATAATCATTAGCTGCAGTTAGACGTTTGTATCATATTTAATTTGACAGTTTTGGTATGACTAAAATTGCTTAAATAAAGGGAGCCAATGTTCCCTCCACTGCTGTGTGTATGTGGGAGTAAGAGAAATACCTGGTGTTATCATACCTTCATCTGAGTTCAGTTGAAGTGTTCACGTATGCGCAAAAAATGCTGACTAATAGCTCTGAGTTGTTATGAGGGCTGAAAGGGACCAAGTGTGAAAGCATCCTAGATTTTTATAGAGCACAATGCAGAAAAAAACATGCCTGGGATCATATAGAAATGGTGCCTTCACATAGCACACGCAGCAGAGCACACATCACAGTGTCTTAACCAACAGCTACTTTATGAGAAGTTAATAATCTTCCCCTTTTCAGTGCAAACAAGTATTTTTTTTTATTAAAAACGTATGCAGTATATAGCTCTATGTGGTATTTGCAGTCTAACTGCAAATACCACATATAAATATAACTGTTAACTGCTCTCTACCAGAGGCCTGGGAGTTTGTCCACGTTTGTCTTTTTCCATACACTGGTATGTATAATAAAAAGGTAACAGAATAACTTCTAATCTGGCAACCACAACAGAGAAAAGAGGATAGTTATTTCTCAAGTGTGAATCTAAAGATATTTGGCTTCTAGATAAACAAGATGTAATGCACGATTCAGGGCCAGACTTTTATATAAACTAATATACATGAGCCCAAAGGGATGTGCTGTTTCTCGGTAGTGGAACATTTCCATTAGAGTCTGTAGTAAAGTCCTGCAATAAAACGAATGTTGATAGCAACTGTTTTTCTTGTTTCATTTGTTTTGAATAGTGAACGCTCATACCCACCCTTGATTACAGCCACTATCTATTACAATGAAGTTGAGTTTAAGTACATGAGCTGCAAATTCAAAAGTTCCTGTTTTGGCTGGTAAATCCTCTATCTAGAGACACGTAATGTAAAATGCAGATTAGCAGCTGAAAATATTTGCAGCAACAAATCTAAATCGTTTACATTATTTAAAAACTACTTTGGAAAAATTATTTATTCATTGCAAACTGTTAGAAACTGTTGTTTCTAGTTAGCTAAGTACGAAGTAAAAAGTTATTTGGCTAAAGAAGGAAAGTCATTAATTATTCAGATGATGATTAGATGATAAGAACACCTTCCTGACTTACATGTATTTTTGATTATATATGTGTGTGTGTGTGTGTGTGTGTGTATATATATATATATATATATATATATATATGGAAACAGTGGCTCAGTGTGATCATAGTAACCAACCTTATTAATAATCTGCATTGCTCTTTTTGTGCAATATTACTATTGAATTTATTTTTGTTTTACAAGTCAACCCCTAGATTTCCACACTAAGAAAAGTAAATATAAGTAGTTTAATATTGATCTAGTTTTATACAGAAGTGCTAACGACTTTGAAAACTTTCCTTTAACGTAGGAACTAACATGTGTTGTTTTCATGTTAGTTTGTGCTCAATCATTTTCACATTACGGATGTAAAAACTAAAAGATTTTAGAGTGTTAGTAGAGTTTGCAGCGTTGGCGTTACTGATGGGCCTTGTTGGCCCAGGACGGCCCAGTAAAGTCACTGTGGCCCATCAGAGGAAATCTGCTGATACACTTCAACTATAACTGACCAACTGACACTACTTAATAGAATTTGGTAATGGAAAACTTATACACATCAGCAGTGCAAGCTCAGTTTAATTATTTGGCTCACAGTAGTTTAGGGATTCTGGCAGCATGACTCTGAGAAGGGCACTTGGAAACTTGGTAATCAAGTTTGTCAGCATAGACTGATAAGTTAGCACTCCATTGACAAAAATGGACATTTCTGACTCTAAACAATCCTACTTTGAGCCGTGAAAATATGAACACCAGAAGCTCGTGGATCTGGATATCGTCATGGTGGATATGCCCACCTTTTAAATACAGCTTATGATTTACAGTAACTAACATATGTGTCCTTTACTATAATGGAAAAATCTACTATTTCTACCAGATTCTATTTTTTTCCAACTAATCTTTCCGGTAACAGACATGTTAGTCAATATTTTTACACATACAATATTTTAACTGCATTTTATTGGATTTTCTTTCTCATCTCTTTCACTTTCCAATGGAAGAGGCACTAAATCATCGTCATCATTGGCTCCTCACCACTATAATGTATTATTCAAACTCTGCTCTAGGGATTACATTGTATGTATTCTTCATGCCTGAAGTAAGACCAAAGACACAATTTTCTCCTCAATTGGACAATGAAATTGTATTCTTTCAGCTCACACTGTTTTGAGCTAGATGTTTATATATGAGTGTGTGTGTGGTGGGGCTAATGCATGCGCGCACCTCTATAGGCTGTGGGTCATTGAGATGGCTGCTCAGGTCCATCAATATCTGAGGCATCCAGTCTGGGACATCATAGGGGCTCGACAGGATGCACGCACTGAGGCCGAGCACTCCAGCATGGCGCCGCACTAAATCTACACACACACACACACACAAAGGGAGAGTTAAAATAGCTCTTAGAATCTCAAGGTTCGCATTTCCCCTGGGATAAGAAAGGGTAATAGGGCAAGTATTATTGTGATTGCCTCACTGTGCGACTGTGACGTGCACGGAAATGTGTGTGTGTGTGTGTTTGTACCTGTGGAGGCCAGCTCCCCTCGGGCCTTGGGGAGGCAAGTCTGACTCAGCGTCTGGAGCTGTGTCTGCAGACTGGAGTCCAGAGGGAAGAACTGGCACTGCAGTAAACCACTGAGGGTGGTGCATGCCATGTCCCTCACCTACGGTGAGAAGGAGAAAGGCGGGACAGGAAGGAGAGAAAAAGGGAGGAAAAAACAGGCCCTTGAAGATCAGAACTGACAAATAAAGAATGCTGTGGAGAACACGAGGCATTTTTAGGGGCGAGGAATGCATGCGCAATTTATTAAGGGAGGCGAGCCCAAGGAGATCAGTGAACAGCAAGGTACATGGGACAGATATAAGCAAAGGAAGGGGAGGAGGAGGAGGAGGAGGGATAGATGCTGAGCTGAGCTGATGTAAAATTCAGTTGCAGAACATCACTGCCTTCCTGCATCACTTTGCATAAATTATGAATAAGCTCTGAGTGATGGTTGAGGCACTGTAACAAACAGTGATACGAGGACAAAGCATTAATCAACTCTACACTCACACAGTTAACAAAATATTAAGAGAAGTACCTGTGTTGGTAATTTAGACAATTCAGTTGGAGTGCAGGGGTTATTGATTTTCACCTGTGTTGTACATCCAGATCAATAAACGTAGACAGCTTAAAGGTTTTAAAAGCAAGACAAGTGGGACATTGATTGCTCAAAAGCTGACATTACTCAATATTTCAAGAGACTTCTGTTCTCTGAGCACCAGTTGTAAAGCTTTTTTTATTCGATTCAATAAATAAACATTAGTAAGTAATTTAGAGGATTTAAGGTCAAGACATATAAACAATTATTTTGGGTTTAGCTTGAATGTTATTTTTAGATCATCCAAGCTGCCGCCAACAAAGAGATTTTAGACAGCCATAGTACTCAATCAACATCCCTGTAACTACAGTGAGCACTGAGACAGACTGTTATTTTGAAGCAATAACTGTGAACGGAAAAGATGGATTAAGGTTTAGGTTAGAAAAGCAGCCCTTTATTATCTCCTGACAGAGATCCCAGGGGCTGTGTTAAACCAGTGCTCGTGAATACGTTACCTCAAGCTGCTCATCTAGCAGCAGCTGCATCACCAGCTTTCGGATTCGGAGAACCTCAGCGGGCACACTGAGCAGAGTAAATAAATTGTAGAAAACCATGATCTGGAGGTAGGTCAGCATTGAGAAGCGTGCATGCCATGACCTGCTGCCTGCCATCTAAGGAGAGGGGAGAGAGAAAAGGGATGAGATAATGAGAGACAAGTTGGAGTTTGTACTGAGCCCCCAAAGGCCCTGAACATGATATCTTGCTCATGAAAGATATATAAACTTGAATACACAAGATCCATATATAATACTTTCTCCGTTCATGAAATTAAAATCTTTCAAGAACCATGTGGATGACTCTGTGAGGCTGTGCTTGCACAATATAAGTATGCCAACATATTCATAATCACAGAGCTATTACGCTAAACAGAATGTGTATAAATAAGGATATACCATATACACTTATCATATTCTGTACCACATTCCTACCTTTTTAGTGCATTTGGTTACACTGTGCACATTTTAATGCAAAATAAAAATACAGATTGCAACAAAAGACAAACATTTTGTGGTTGTGCTGGCCATACCACCACAGAAACAAACCAACTGGCTTACATACGAACTATTTATGTTGTTTCCTGATGCTTCTCAGCTGGGGTTTATAAGATTTTCATTTGTGTGGTTTCACACATATCTACTCGTTATCATCCAAATCAATGGTTATCAAAATAAGGCATGCTTATCCTGATTCTTCACTGTATCCGTATCTGTATCCATAAAGTAAAGTATAACTTAATGAGGAAGACATTTCTGTCCATCCATGTATCTGGGTTCAGTTTAGCCAAGACAGCCACACCTCCCTCCCCCTAGCCACCTGCTCCAGCTCTTCCAGGGGATACCAAGTCATTCCTAACCTAGTAAAGTGATATAATGTCTTCAGGGCATCCTGGTTCTGCCTCCTGTTGGGGCCTCCTGTCAGTGGGACATATCTAGAACACTGATTCCTTTCAGTGTGGAAGAGTTGTGGCTCTACTCCGAGTACCTTCTAAATGACCAAGCTCATCATCCTATCGCTAAGGCTAAGGCTAGCCTCCCTTTAAAGAAAGCTCATTTCAGCTGCTTGTATCGGCGATGGGTGCACAGCCAAACATGAATCAGCCAAGAAAAAAGTTTTAAGCCTCATCTCGGGGCTAATTTACCATGCTCTCTGAGCTTTTTTTTCCTTTCTTTTTTTTTTACAAATCAGATTTGACAGTTATCAGTATGTACAAATAACTATTCCAGAGGGATAGCCAAGATGGTAAGACATGCTTCAGTAAACTACGTAGGAGTGAATGGCATTAATATTCCAGGTATACTAAATGCACAAAAGTATCATGTTCCGCCTCTGAATCTTTGAACTGAAATACAGTACAGTGCTGTGATTTCTAGTTTTTTGCATATTTGTCAAACATAAATGTTTCAGATCATCAAACAAATTTTAAAATTAGATAAAGATACACAGAGGAAACACAAAATGTAGTTTTAGAATAAATTATTTCATTTATTGAGAGAAAATAAACCTCTTTCAGTACTTTTGTCGGTGTAGTGTATGTGCCTATAACGCTTAGTAAATTAAAGCTCAGACCTGATGATGGCTCGACATGAAAAGTCAGTATTAGGGTTAGGTTACAAAACCTGCTGCAATCGATTTTAAAAGTCTGTATCAAATTTCTGCTGCCTACAAATTACAATAAACAGTTGTTGATCTGCAACTTTTCATTGTGCACAGCACCAGATCCACATGAAAACCTTTTGGTGCTTGGTCTTTGTAGGAAACAAAAATAAAACACAGCAACAAAGTAAGGATTTCCCACCAAATGAAACTATTCCTTTAAATAACTGTTTACACCCAAGACTTGGGAGAACATAAAAGATCTATGTTTAGGTGAAGGTGAAACAAAAAAAATGTTGCAATGCTTCCTCATCCCTTAGATATGAAGGCAGTTTTAGAACAGATATTTCACAACAGGGATACCATTCACATAAAAACTCACAGCAGAAATTCTGCGAGCCAATTAAAATAGCATAGGTTGTTTTTGGTTTAACACAATACCTTGGGAGGTTAGGCTCAGAACACTGACAGCAGGCAGGCGAGGCAGTTGTGAGTGTGTGTTTTTGTGAGTATTTCTGGATTTGTGTGTACATATTACTTCTCCCAGTGCAGCCAGAACCAGAGGGATGTGCTCAGGATACAGCAGGCCCTGGGACATGAGAGAGAGACACGTGCGTGCATCCTGCTTCATCTCATCATAGCTCTCATCAATCTCCACCGGAGCAATCTGCAGGGGGAGAGGGAAAACAGAGAGAGAGACGGAGAGAGGTAGAAAGACAAGGAGCAACGCACCATTTTGAGTAAATGAAGAGAGAAATTGAGTTTAATGGGCAAGTAAGATTGAGTGGGTAATAATGCTGTGCTAGAACCTGTATGTGTGTGTGTGTTTGTTCTTACCTTGAAGAGTAGAGGCAGGAGCTGTAGCTGCTGCTGAACAGGAGTGGTAAAGGTTCGCCCTGCACTCGTCATCAGCCATTTTAAGACTGCAAATAGCACATATATACACACATAAACACACAAGGAGAGTCTGAACTGCTGGCAAATGATAAAAACTACAGAACTGGAGCTGCGTGGTTCTGGTAATAAAACATAATCTATCATTATTTAGTATCTAATGACTTGTATAATTCCGCAGCCAGATATTTGTCTGTATAATGGAGATTACAGTAATAACAGAAACCGAAAGAGCAGCAATGCACAAATACTGAGACAAAAAAATGAGATCTAAATTCAGTCTGTGGCAAGCTACAACAAACTGAAGCAGGCGTGACTACTGCAATATAATAAAATCTGCAAAATAATTATAAAATCTTTAAGTTCAAATAACTTTCAATCCTCAACCGCTAGGTAATTTTTATATGTAGAGGTTTGCATATGTGTCTGTCTACCTTTTGTTGGAAAAACATCCTGCATTGGTATTAGTTTAAAGTATTTAACATAAAACTTTGCCAGTGGTGCCTGTCCTCTTTCATCTAATATAATCTATATAATGGTCTCAAGAATCATTTAATTACAAAAACCTCTGATGTTCAAAAGCATTTATTTTAAATCATTATAACTGAATCTGAATTGCTATTTAGGGTTAGCCACTTCAGCTGACTATGACTATCAACTTAATATTCAAATGATTAATCTGCTACTTGGAGGTATTACTCCCTTAACGTGTGATTTTCAGTAAATTAGAAAATTCACAGAAAATAATAAAAATGATTATATTTTAGCATTAAAAACGTAAAAAACCTATGTGACTTCCTTCTGAAGTTACAAACCTTACATTGGATAGTGGTCTAACAAATATTTTAAGCACTGTACTTACATTTTTATCTCCTATGTTGAAATACCACTGTCATTTTTTAATCAGTAATTCTATTAGCGGTTTTAACTATTTCAACTATTAATTCATAACAATTTAACTGCTACTTTTAAGGTTTTCATACTTTCCTTAAATCATTTCACATATTTGTATTTCAGCTAGCTATATACATTTTTATTAGTAACATTTTGCACACCTTATATTATTTTTAATTAATGCCGGTAACAATTGAAACTGTTTATCTGTTTTGTCTGGATAATACATTACCCATCCATACAATTAGCTAATAAATTCAATTGCTCACCTCCATCATTTCAAATTTTGAATTGTTATTCTTTTCTTTTCAGCAAGCTATTTGAAGTTTTATCCACTTTGCTGAGGTGCCAATTTCATTTTTCAATCAACACTATTAGCTTCTATTGCCAATTTCAACTTTCTGTTCAACGAGTAGTATCTGTTCACATATTAATTTTCCTCTTTTATGCATAGCTAACAATGTCAATTGATAGCTTTTTGCTAGCCATTTCAACCAGTTATTCACTTTTAAGTATTAGATATTAAAAAACATAATAATAATCAATTCCATTATGCTGTCTGCTCTACTGTTTATCTGTCACTTTTAGTTACTTTTAGTTAACTGTGTCTACTATCTTTGTAATCAAACTGTAGTTTCTATTTATTTAGGTTGTGCCAACACAACACAGCTGGACTCAAAACTGGCAAATTCATACTTTTGACTCTATGCTACATTTTCCTTCCACTATAAATATTATGTAGGGCGGAAAGTGAACACTCCTTCATTGAAAAGACAATTTGCTTTTGAACGCTGGAAATTTCATTTTGCCTGACTACAACTGGTTAAATTAGACTAGCCTCTGTGACGAAAAGCAAAATCAATTTGAAATGTAGTTTAACCTCCTAGGACCTGACGTCCACATATGTGGACATCACATTTTGGGTTGCCTTGACCACAATACTAAATTTTGCTCTACAAGGGCCTGATATCCACTTACGAGGACATCATACTGCCACTGTTCTATCGAAATTTAAAACGAATGTCCTCATATGTGGATATCATTTTTCTCAGACACTACATCAGGTAAAAAGATGATTCTTTGTTTTTACATTCATCAGGTCCCAATCAGCCCAGATAGCAAAGAGAAATTAAAAATGCATGCCTTGAAAGAGTTCGGGTCTTAGGAGGTTAAAGCACAAGGCCATGGGTTAGCTAACGCTCTAAAGTAGAATTTTACTAAATTACTTTCCACTAAAACACCTTTAGGAATTGTTCTAGAGGACTGTGGTGGATGTTTGCAAATTTTAAAGAGTGGCAGGTGGTGCTGGTGCTGGTGGGGCATTCATCAGTTGTCATAACAACATAAGGTCAAACAATGACAGCCTGTTCAAATGAAACCCTGTGTGCTCACTGATAAATTCCCCTTGCTGCTGTGATTATTATTATTAGCCTTCAAATTACAGGTTGTGCTGCTGGAGCAAACGTGAACGGATACCTCTTAACTGCCGCGATAAAGAAGAACAAAACCTTTAGAAACTACTTACCAACTCAAATTAGAGCTATCTGACCTTTACCATTTACAGCATCCTGAATACCACTGATGTCGTTAGGATCTTAGAATGCTGCATGCTTATCTCAGCTCAGAAACATTTAGATTTTCCCACAATAATCCCACAAGTTTTTCACTGCAGGAAAATGTTGTAAATAAAGGTGTGCACTGTAAATCCCAACCAAGCTTGCCCTTGCATGGATATAATGCAGGTACATCTCTCAAATTGGGTTTAGACCACGGGTGTCAAACAGACCCAGGGACCAAAATTGGCCCGGCAAAGACTCCAATCTGGCCCACGCACATTTCCAGCTTTGGAAAATCTAAAGGAGTAAAGGTATAAATCTTGGAATTTTAACAGTATTTGCATATGTCTGACAACTTTTCCTGCTGAAAAAGACCTCCCCTGTGGCCATTCATACAACACCAACCTAATTAAGCATTAACAATTGAGCAATGAGAAACAGAACTTTTAATTTGAATTTACACATTTATCATGTAGAAAAACTGACATGTACTGAGATGTACTGTAAGATATCTCAGGGATTAAATGTGTAGTTAAACTTCTTTACACTGACAGAAAGGAGAGTTTCATTGGTCCAGCCCCCTTAGGATCAAAATAGGCTGTGTGTGGCC
Organism: Tylochromis polylepis; assembly: GCA_015107715.1. Classification (NCBI taxonomy): domain Eukaryota; kingdom Metazoa; phylum Chordata; class Actinopteri; order Cichliformes; family Cichlidae; genus Tylochromis; species Tylochromis polylepis. The sequence continues at coordinate 14,750 of VVHJ01064847.1, forward strand.
CACAAGATAAAATGAGTTTCACATCCCTGATTTACACCATCAGAGTGATAATGCTTTATAATTTTTTTTTGAATGGCTCTCTTTGTTTCACATGGCTTCCGTGGTCCGAGGGATAAAACTTACCTGGTTTAAGGGATAAATTTCAAATTGGTTAAGGTTAGGCTGTGGGTTTGGCACTAAATTGTGAGGGTTAGGTTTAGGGTAAATAGAAATGTCCTAATATCCGAGCCATAATATTTCTAGATGAAGTTATTATCCGCCTACATTTTAAACCAATTATAAGAAGAGTTGGAATGAGGCCCATATAACAAATTAGATGAAATGAAACTGGAATTTCCCTCCTTCAAAACAAAAGATAAATAATGAAGCTGAATTCTTTTGGGCAGGGTGTTAGCTGCTGTGATTGCAGCTCAGGGAAACATTTGCCTGTAACATTAAGCTGTAACAACTTTGATATTCAAGTGCTAACCTGCCTTAACCTTTTGTTTCCTGCAGCCCAAAGGCCGAGCCTTTTCCTCTCAGCGGCTATGAACCAGGAGATAGGTATTCCGTCTCCATGCCAGTACAAACGATGTGTAGCTGCATCTGAAACATCACGCAGCATTAGGGCTGCTGACAAACATTAGCAGAATGGAGGATTAAAGTAAGAATGAAGGGGAGGAAGTATTGGTTCTTTAGTCAAAACGAACCCCCCCCCAAAATTCATCTTGTCCTCAAATCATGTCCAGTCTGTCACTCTACACCGGTGTCCCTTATCTCAGGGATTCATCTAACCGGGCTTCAATAAAAGTCATTACTTTCTTCCCATATTTCAACAGAGATGCCAGTCACATCCCCTCTGATACACAAAGACCTTCTGGTAACCCCACCGCACCAGGATCGACTCCCTTTTCCTAGGTAAACCACCTGTATGGGGTGGAATTTTTGGAATGTGTGCCTGTGTGTTCCTGCTCCAAAGAATATGCAATTAGGCAACTGAGTTTTAGTTCTCACTAGTAAGCGTGCTTTATCATAAAAATGACCTCTGTAATTGTGGTAAAGGATGTGAGGCATTAAATCTCGTCAGGTGGATTTCTCCTGGAGGGCAACAGCGTTTGAGCATACAATCGGGGCATGTCCTACACGTCGCCCTCCTTAGTGTTACAGAGTTAAATGGAAAAATTAAGGCAGCTTTTACCAGAACTATTTTTTTTTTTTTTTTTGGCACATAAAATCACTTTCAGTGATTCGAAACAAAACCAAACCCTTCTACAAACAATGAATGAAGCACAATAAATTCATACCTTGAATGATAAAGATGATAAAGATCCCATTCTCTAAATGGATACACAAGTTTTCCGTTTTATGCAACTAGGAATTATTCTGCCTAATTATGAAGACAGAGCCTTTTTATATGACTCAAACACCGCCCCTCAGCTAGGTATTTCTTGGTAAAGTCAATACGGCAAAAAATATGTTTCATGAAAAAAAAAAATCTCCTTTTGCACTTTAATTTTTCAGACAGCAAAGAAATAAGCCATGATACAACATAAGAAACAAAACATGAATACAGGACTATAGAAAGTCCAATTTAATGTATGTCATTTTGTATAATTGCAGATTCAGAACCAGGTCTTCACACAGAACGGTTGTTTTCTGTATTTTTCCATTTCACTTATCGTACTGGTTTCTGCTTTTTTCTTTGTTTTATACCCACACGTAATTTTCCAAAACACGTAACTAAGGAGTCTTTGCAATTAACATTAATTTCACCCATTTACCTTTATATTTTAAGACAAAAGGATGAGCATGGTGTACCAGACTCAGCAAAGCCATGCCAGTACCTGTCTGATAGAGTCTGAATCATTTCCTTTGATTTGCACAGTGCTGAGTAAGGTTTCTGTATAAGTTTATATCTGAACTAGGAGAATGCAACGATTTCCATTCATGTTGATGCGTTATATCTTTAAGGAAAGTATTTTCAAAGAACGAGAACAAGCTACCTAGTTAGTTAGAAATATAGTGTAGTATAATATATCAAAACCTCAAGTTGTACATGTCCAGTTATTTACAAATCAGTACCTATTATCGATTATAATGTTTCAACATTGTCATGCAAGCCTCAACAGATTTTTTCTGAACTGCAAACTTCTTAAAGCACACTTAAAGAGAGCAAAGAAAACCAAATGTATATGTACAAAGTGTAATATTAGTCCCTTAAAAGTAAATACTGTTCAGAGTCGAGCTGCTTTGGTGGAGGTTTGCGTTTTCAGACTGCTTCTTGTTTTTAGTAAAACCGTAAATTTGTCACAGAGGTGTGTGTTCACATAACTGTGTGACGTGTAAACCATTTGCCGTAGAATGTTTTACTTGGTATATTATGTGAACAAAAGAGTGACGTTAATGTTTCCAAAGCACAATGAATGAGCTTTGTCTTATGTTAGCGCAGGATTTCTGCTCGCGCTTAAATAATGTAGACGACAAAAAGCTGTTGCGTTTTTTCAAAATGATATCTACTTATACAGGTGCTGGTTTTATTATAGTATTTAGTGTAAAATAACATTTATATTATTTTACCCTAATGAACACTTATTGAACAGTTTTGGTCTGTGGGATCAGCTGAATGTGTTAACATCTTTATTGCTCTTTATTGTCAGTCCAAAACTGATGCAACTAACGGCAACCACAGCAAAAGGATTTCGACAGTATTTTGTTTTCTTTTGTCTTCTATATCCTTTTCACTTTCTTTGTGGATCACACATGAACTTTGGGTGGGGACAGAAAGATTACATGAGTCTTAATATAAATAGGCTAAAGGACAATACTTAGGTGAAATATTTGTTCCCTTCGGTCAGGGCTTGAACCACTGACACGCCCTAAGTGAATCACAACTTACATTCACGTGCTCCTCGGATTTACCCTTTTTCAAAGCTTGAAAAGTATTTCTTGTGGTTGCATAGCGTGTTCTCGAGCTTTTAAAGCTGAAAAGTTGAAACGATGGATGCTACTAAGAGGATGTGTTGACCACACGTTGATTTTGACTTTACACACTAAATCCAAACTAGATATTATTAACATCCTTACTAAGCAGACTAAAACACCATTAAATGCTCCAAAATATGAGGTTGATTACGTGTCATGGTTTGAGTAATTTTATGAATTTATGATTCATTTTAGTTTTATTCTTTGCTTCTTTTGAGAATTCAGAATTGTTCATATTTTTTTTCTGTTTTTCATTATATCTTCCCAGCAAGGGTGCGGCAGATGCTGCAGTATCTTCTGCCAAATGTACAAAATGTTCGTTAAAAATCGTGATTTGTTCAAAATGAGTGATCAGTTCAAAGTCATAACAGGTTTTTTTTGTTTAACCACCAGCTTATCAAAAGAACCCAACAGAAGGCCGGCACATTAAAGAGCTGAAAACTCTTAGAATTGTTTCTTTGATGTACGAACCAGGGATTAAATGGTCCAATACAATGCACAAAAGAATTACATACCTATATTATAGATATTTTAAACATTTTAAGCAATTTCCTCAGTGCCCCTCATGAAGAAATTCAATTCCTAAACCTCTGAGCACCAACTCCAAGTATTATACCCATGCACTCAGATGAAGGCTTTGGCCTATTCTGACGTGCCACCAAGCAGTTTAATATTATTATCATTATTATTGCGCAGTAATTTCATACTACCACCTGACTATGTTGTAGTTGGTTGTTGTGGTGTTGTCTGTGTAGTTTTGTGTTATCATAGTGAAATGTTCCCTGTACTGGTATTGCTAGTATCTTGATTCCCTGTGCTTCTTGTAGATACATTCCAAGGGAGCTTTTGATTTTTAGATTTCCTGGTTCAGCTCTCTGTATCTTCCAGGACTCTGTAGTTTCTAGACTCATCAACATTACAGTGGCTTGCAAAAGTATTGGGCCCCCTTGAACTTTTCCACATTTTGTCACATTACAGCCACAAACATGAATCAATTTTATTGGAATTCCACGTGAAAGACCAATACAAAGTGGTGTACACGTGAGAAGTGGAACCAAAATCAGACATGATTCCAAACATTTTTTACAAATAAATAACTGCAAAGTGGGGTGTGCATAATTATTCAGCCCCTGAGTCAATACTTTGTAGAACCACCTTTTGCTGCAGTTACAGCTGCCAGTCTTTTAGGGTATGTCTCTACCAGCTTTGCACATCTACAGACTGAAATTCTTGCTCATTCTTCTTTGCAAAACAGCTCCAGCTCAGTCAGATTAGATGGACAGCGTTTGTGAACAGCAGTTTTCAGATCTTGCCACAGATTCTCGATTGGATTTAGATCTGGACTTTGACTGG
>VVHJ01064849.1:17984-30761 GCA_015107715.1 Tylochromis polylepis
GCCCAGACTGATCCAGGACGAACCCGTTCCTTCTTCATTAAACCAACTGGCAAATCACAGACTGACAGACATACGACAAAACAGTCTTTCAACAGTCGAATGGAAAGAAGAGAGACTGCATCAGTGCAGCTGAGTAAAGAGGGCCTCTTTTTCTTCACTGCAAAATAAACAAAAAAAAGAAACAATTTTTTAAAATGTGGATATGATTCTTGGAGTTTTTCAGATAGTTTCGGCAGCCAAGGGCAGATGTGAAAAATTAGGCCATGCAGTGTTTATGGTTTGGCTGGTTGTGGTTCTGGGGATCTACCCCACTGTTTACTGTAGTAGTAGTTTCAGCTTTCTGGGTCATCCTGACAAGTTTCACATCTGTTTCTTAGAGGAAGAAAAAAGTCACTGGCTGAATATCCCATTGCTTGATTCAGGGAGTTCAGAAAGTACAAATCTGGGGGGTCTTTGAAAAGATTGCTTTACTCCATATGATGTAATGAATTTATGAAACAACCTGCTCTGGACTGTTTTTTCAGTCATTCCAAAAGCAACAGTGTTGCAAGTATTAAACAAACTTTATCTTTACATGTCTGAAGTTTGGTTATTTTTGTTCAAACTCAAATTAAAGACAATCTTGATAAAGGTCAAAGAGGACTTATTCAGAGTGTGGCCTTCAGGCAGATCTCCCAGACCTGTGGTGGTCTCATCTGCAAGGCATGCACGATGATATATCTACAGTCAGCTGGGAAGACTTCCCGAAGGCCCTGTGCAGAGAACGCTCAGCTGATTTCACTCTTTCTCTATATCTCATGCAAACACTATGTGACTGGAATAATATATCATCATATCTTTGCTTTTGGAGTTGTATCATGTTCCTGAAAGAAAAACAGACTGTATGAAAATAAATCAACCATATGAGGGGCAGTTGTGTTGGTAATGTTTGCTATCATAGTCCCCTGTATGTATCCCAGAAAACACAAGTCAGTCCCAGCAGACACAGACAGGTGGTGGAGTACAGATCAGCCAAGCGGGAATGCTACAGAGAGGCCCTTCCGAACACTGAGACCATTTCTCCGCATGATGTGCATACTAAATGCTGTTCTACTGTGAAACACAGCCTGCATTTGCTTGTACATTATGGTTATGGTGTTACTTGTGACCAGGTACAGATCCCTTGTGATGCCTCTGCTCAACAAACAAAGGAAACTTGCAATGATACCAACAAGGACTTTGCTTCCCATTTTAACAAAGTGAAGAATGTTGAAAAATGAAATCCTGAATTCCTGTGACAACAGCATTAAACTGGATATCAGTCTTCACTTTGACCAGCTCTTTCCCCTTTAGCCCCCCTTTCCCAATAATGCCCTTTCTCTGAGGAAGCATGTTGTTTGGGTGTGAGGTGGCAAAGCCAGGGGAGGTTACCATAACACAGGTCTGTGCTCTAAATACATCAGCCACATGGAACTGCTTTTCTTCTGTTTCCTGCTTCTGTGGGTTTCTGAGTGCTGGCCAACTAGGTCTCAAATAAAGTCTCTGTTATATAGCCTGTGGACTCTGCAGTGATTAGAGCGACACGAGGAGAGGTGGGGTCAAACGGTGCTTGTTACTGCAATATGATTAATCACAACAATTTTCTAGCAAACGAACTTGCATTCATTCTTAGCTGTTTATCAGTAGTTGCATGTTTCCCTACACTTACTTCTCTCTTTAATTCATAAGATGATTCTGTGTGCGAGCTCATTTCTTCCTGAGAGGTCAAAGAGCCATTTTTTTCATTTGCATGGTGGAAGAACCATGCATTTAAAGTGGGGAAAATACCAGTATAATAGGTCTGAACCTGTAAGTTCTTGTTTCGCGTTGGGCCTCAGGGATTAGAAAAGTCTCCACTGAGAAAGCTTTAGGTTTCACTAAATTAATGGTTTTACCATAGAAACATAAAAGGAACCGTGAAAGCATTTTCCACCCTTTTGCCATCCATTCGATGTTTGCAGTAAACAGAAAAGGTGAAGGGTTACCTGCATGCTGTAAAGACACAGTGTAATGCAAAAATGTATTTGTTTGAGCAACTGCACCCTTGTTTTTGCAACCAGAAGCAGGATGTTAAAATTGCAGGTGGAGGTATTAATGTAATAGCAGCTTCACCGTGGCCTTACGACAACGAAGAATCATGGCGCTGGCTCTATTGTCTGCTCCCTAATGGGTGGAGTTTGTCACATTTGGTCAAATATTTTAATTGTAACTCATTATGACTATAAAAAGTGAAAACTGTCTTTGGATCCAACTTATAAAATTCTGACAATACAAATAACTTAATATCTTTTTGTTTTTGTATTGTTGGTTGACCAAAGGAAGATAGAACACAATTAGCGACAACAATGCCAACTGTTACAGAGAAGATTTATAGAGAAATTATCTTCACTAAAACAAAGCACGAAGGAGCTGAACAATTTAACTGAACCAACTCTGTGTTATTACTTACTACTTTTAATTGCTGATATCAATCAAAATCAAGAATCACTGAGTTGTATAAAGTGTTTTTCTCCATCCCTTTTGCTTCCTATTCATGCAAAAGCATGCAACTCATGTTTTGTGCTACATTAACAAATAATTATTTTGCATTTCTATTTGTAAGTAGTCCACTTCTACTTGTCTCGTGAGGGTGAATAATCTCTGCAGCAGCTGGTAGGATTTCACTCCCACATCTGTCTGGCTGAGTCTTGCTGTTTAATGGTCTCTGTTTGGTTTTAGCAGCTATAAACCTTCTTTCACAGAACAGAAAGTCTGTGTAATAAATCATAGCAGTTTCCCTCGTAGGTTGGAGTGAAGGGACTAACTGGGGAATTCTGCGTTGCAGGAAAATCCTCAGAACGCCATTAGGCTGCAGATATGTGGATTTCAGAGTGACGCAACACATTTTTCCTTCTAGGATTATATGAGTGGCTGTGAAATGGGTCAAATATAAATTATGTTGCTAGGCTGGCTGTCATTCTGGTCTTGTCCTGAGTCACATGTTACAAATGAACTGTGTAAACATGCAGGGCAACCCACATATACATAAAACAGAGGCAGGAGGCAAGACCCTGCAGGAGTGGAATTCCTGCTGTGACACAATCAAACATGAACACTGAAACATTCTTTGTGACGGAAAGAGACACATCCTATCATTTCAAAGGCAGGAAGTCCATCCTCTTCTACATACTCTTACTTTTTAGCCATTTCAAAATGTTGTAATATTGTGTAAACTTAAAAACCCCAGAATGCATTTTGAAATAAGATTGTGTGCTGAATACAACTTAAAATTCTCAGGAATCAGTGAACCACAAATTGTTCACGTCTTATTTAAAAAAATATTTCTTCATATATTGGATCACTCTGTATTTCTGCTGTCCAAGTGTCCTCTCTGCTTTGTAGTTAAACTGCTTAATTGAACAGAAACACTATAGCCCAAGTTAAAAAAAACACAACAACAACAAATAAAACACTCAACTTCTCTCTCCATCTGTCAAACTTTACTGGTTCCACTCACACACAAGAATGTGCCACGATCTATTACTGAAGTTTTCTCACATCCTGTTGGCGTTCGCAAAGTGTCTCTAAAGGAACAGATAATCCATGAACGCAAATTTATGAATGAGTGAGTGAGGGTGAAAGAAGACGAAAACATCTGAACTCCAAAGAAGACAGAAAGGGTCTCATATGAGTCTGAGAAGCAGCAGTCGTCAGAAGGTCTGCAGTACAGTCCTTCAGCAAACAGTGTCGGGAAGTCTCTGAAGAGCAAACTAACAGACATGGCACTGTGAGATAGAGGGGTTGCCTAAACCACACACATAGCGATACCTGCTATCTGGTGTAATAAAAAAAATTATGATAAAATCATGTTGATATAAAAACATGCATCCACCAGCTCAATTTGAAGAATGAGAGTGGGAATAAAATTGCCTTTACAGCTATAAAACACTGTGACACCTTACCAGCCCACTGCAGGTGCTGATGGCAGCAGTTCCTCGCACATCAGACGCTTCCACAGTGCCAAGAAGGTGGCAAGAATTTCCATCAGAAAGACGATGCTCAGTCCTGTTGGCACTGCCATTCCTGCTCTCCAGGATGTAGTCATTTGAAACCAAGTGATTGTTTGCAGTCAAATTGAAAATTAAAGTTTTTCCCTTGAAGATGACCTTGTAGTAAACCTGTTTCTCTTGACAATGGGACTGCAAGTCTCGCCTGATTCTCCCACCCCTAAAGTGGTGAGACAAAGAGTGGGAGATGAATCCTCCATCAGCGCCGGTTTTCACTGGGTGGACAATGGACAGCTCGGACTCTGACAACTGACCTACAAAACAGAGTTTAAACACAGATTATACAGACATTTTACCTTTAGTGCACATTGACTGTGATATGCACTTAACGGTACAAATTCTTTTAGTCATGCACTTAGTCGAGCCATGCACAGAACTGCACCACAGCACACTGACCTTGTTCTGCAAAGAAGGAGAGGAGACTGCCAGAGACTGAGAGCCCTTCGTGGCCAGCTGCCAAACTCAAAACAAAGTGCAGCAGAAAAAGAACCGTGCAGTCCTGCGAACATCGCATATTTCATGTAACCAAACTCAAAGCACTGGAAAAGAGTCCACGTCTTTGGGGTTCCCGTGGCGTTAGAGGGGACCACTGCGACCCTTCGCTGCACTGTGTCATGACACGAGCAAGCTCAAAGGGGAAACATGCGCTGAGGAAAGCTGGGAGCCAGATCATGGTTTAAAGAGGGAGAAAGCTCCGTCTCTGTGGAGGAAGGAGGGGAGGAGTGTTCTTTGGACCAGTGTCTATTTTCCTTGCAGGAGCGAGGGGGAGCAGACCAAGAAGCTACTGCAGAAGAGCAAGCTTCAGAGAGCAGCCCGGTTCGTCTTGTGTCGAGACTTGTCTCCTGCGCCGCAGGTGGCGCATCATTAATGCGACTCGACGCTCAAATAAAATTAATGGACCATTGCATGCATCAGTTTAAATCCAGCAGCTCTAGCAATCAAAACTGTTGTTTGCATTTGTCTACCCTACACACCAGTGGCATAATCACAAGTGCATGGGCTTTAAAAAGTTTGCAGAGTTTTCTAAAGCTTTGCAAAGATGTGCAGACGTGCACGCACGAAGTCCATCATCCTGTTTTATGGGAGCAATATCGGCTCCTTGATAAGACTTAATACCTGTCATTCAAAAATCAAAGCCCTGCTAATAAAGGCGTAATATAGCGCTGTGCTTTGAAGATCGTAAAAATGAATTCGCTCAGTTAGTTACGTATTATTTTCTATTTATAGGCATATATGTTGGTCCTGGCCCTTTCAGCCAACTGCCCACCTCACTACGTTGAGTGGCGTGATACTGTTATGTGAAACGTTGGCTTCTTAATTATTTAAAAAAAAAAAAAAGTGTCAGTGAGTGGGCGTGGTTAAGGATGAAGGATTAGCCAATCGGCGCCATGAGCGGGATCGCTCCACTGTCAAGCTGTGTGGAAAATGTTTTTAAATGATCAGAGCCGCTTATTTTACTCAATAAATGAATGCCAAATTAATTAATGCTCTGGTTTTTATTTTGTCCACTCTTAAACATCCGGAGACTAACCTATATAAAAAGAGAAGTGGGCAATCCGGATTGCCTTAAACTTGCATTTTTTTTCTCGTAGCCAGTAGGGGGCGACTCATCTCATTCACTCGTTCAAAAGCTTGTTATAGAAATAAGGCACATTCAGACGCCCTTTTAGACGTGACATTTCTTTGCAGTGTTACATTTACACTAGGGTTTGGATGGACGGGTACTTGTAACCTTTATCATAATTAGATCAAGTTGCAATGGCAACAGTGTTCTTTGAACTGCTTGGCTTTCAGCTGTACTTTTTCAGTTTTTCTTCATTGGCATCCTGTGTGCAGGATGTAGTGAATTCAAGGAAATTATCCTCAAATACATTTTTTATACTTTTAGCTTTTCTGAGGCTTAAAGATATGAGGTTTCTTTAAGAACTTTGGGTATGTCCTCTTAAAGAGAGCCTTAAAGCTACAGTTCTTACTGCATACTTGTGTGGTGTCTACTATTTATCCCTGGAGCAGACTTATGAATGACTAAAAGATTACTGAGACATGACACATTGCCACCCGGGTTGCCTTTGTACATAGGAGACACAGAGGGAGACAAAGTGAACTCATCTGATTTCATCAGTGTTATCTTTTTTATTTTTCTATCTAAAACACAAGAGAAGACTTGTGGACCTACCACAGACTTATCTTCTAGTTGGGTAATGGGGGAATGATTTTTAAACATTAATGCATAGATTTTTTTCCATCTCCATCAAGTATATATTGGAATTGAGGGGAGATTATCTTGGAAAACTTAGGTCTTGACAAAAAAATTCTTCAAACAATAGATAGCACACAGTTCCATACAGAATATAGACAGTTTAACCCCCCCCACCTTCCTCTTCTACCAAAAACCACCACCAACAACAGCAGCACTAATGGGTGCCACTGGGGAGGTCCTATAACAGGACCCAGTGAAACCAACTTGAAACACGAGGTGAGCTGTTTGTGGTGAGACTTACAATAAAAATGAGCTCTTTCATACTAACAGGCACTGCCTTACTGGAACTAGATTGTATGGCACAATATCTGTGCGTGTCTCTGTAGCCAGCTGTCTTTTGAAAATTCATCTTTACGAAGCTTCCACGCTGTAGTGCCGAAAGCTCTCTGGATGGGGTTCATTTCCATAATGAACTGAACGCCATCCAGTGATGGATGAAGTGAACCTCTTATCATTCCCAGAGACGTTACCCAAACCGCCCCCCTTAAGTCCCCTGTTACAGTAATGAGCAACAGACTGTGAAATGTCTGAACCTAGAAAATAATCAGGACCTTTTGTTAGTTTTAGGTCAGAGAGGGAGGCTCTGCCACACAGAGACTGTTGCCACATTCCTCATTAAGGCTTTCCTGTGTTCTGGTGAGTTGTCTGAGGCATTTTATTAATATTACTGGTTCTCTTAACGCTTCAGTCAATTATGTCAGCTTTAAAGTACCTGGATGCCTGATATATATGGAGGCTTAGCAAATATGAAAGAGCAACTTTTGGATTTCAAACAGAGTTTGTTTTGTTTTGTTTTTTTACATTTTTAACAATGGCTCACTTCTTAAAATTAAAAAAATTATGATGGGATCAGTAAATACAAGTTCAGTATTATAAGAAGCAGCTTCCATCTACATACTTTAATTCAACCTTAGTGGCATTTGCTTTGAGTGCTTCCTCTGGCTCAGGCTCATCCAAAAAATAAAACGTCTCCAAAAAGTATTTTCAAATGTGATCCTGGCAGGATCAACTTGCATAGTAACCAGTTAGTTTGGTCTACTTTTGACTAAAGTGTCTTCCTATGGACTAAAATATAAAACTTTTTATGAATCAAAACTTTAGACTTCATGGAAGTTGTTTTGAAAGTGTCCAAAGATGTTTTGAGGCCACAGATCTGCACTGATTTATTTGACCATGGGAAGGCGCTGTAGGTCATGAACTTTGTTCTAGTTAGTAAATGGGCGTTTGCTCTGTGTGTTCAGTCTCTTAAATTACCCGCTGTAGGAAAGGAAATGGACTGAAGTTTGACAGGTAAGTTGATCTCGTTCAGTCTGAAACAGGATAAATGTAGCTGTGTAGTTAAAGTATAGAGGAGTTCTGTCAGAGTTTGTGGATTTGTTTATACTGGAAGGATTACATGTGCTATTGATCATTGTTTTTGTACGCGGGAGCAGTGTGTACCTGTCAGTGTGTAGTGACCTGGAGCGTTTCAGCGTTTCATTTGTCTTTTTCCTCCCCCTTGTTATGATCATATGTTTCCAAGTTGTCTGAGAAGTAAAGAAAGAAGAGTGAAGTAAAGTCTTTCTTTCCCTCTTTGTTGTCATGCAGCTGAGCCACAGGGCTGCCCTTGTTTACCTCAGGGAATAAAGTAGAAATGGACGATTTATGGGCGGGAGCCCTTTGGGCACTGAAGATTTGGCTGTACATCATAATCGGCCTCATCATGATCCCATCCATGTTTGGATTCTCACTGGGCATTTCCGAGATCTACATGACCATACTGGTCAAAACCTTGGAGGTACTAACACACGTTTCTACACACACATCTACACACGTGTGTAGATATTATGATTCTTGGCCATGAATATATGCTGTCTGTTCTCCACAGTGGGCCACTCTGAATATACAGAAGGCAAATTCAGATGAAGGAACACTCAAACCCTCCTCATCTAATAGTAAGTAGAAATAAATTTGATAGATCGATTTAAAGAAAATGAGGAAGGGGCACTCTTTTAAAGATAACTTGATGTCATATCCTTTATTGTGAAACTTTGGGTTTAGGGAAAGCTTTGTGCCTGCTGCAATATGAGATTTCATCAGATACTTCATCACAAGTATGTGCTGGCATGTTGCAATGATATGGCCACATTTTAAAAATTAGACTGATTTACCTTTAAAGTGGCTATTTTTTTGTGCATGCATATAAAATACTCACGGAGCAAAACTTGTCGTGTCTTAAGGTAAAATGTTCATATTTCCTACCATACTACAGCTAATTTTTCACCAAAAAGTCTCTTTGTGGCGCTGAGGTTTAGTAACTTTTATGATGGGTAATAAAGTAAAGGTGCTCTGGGAACTTTGTCTTATCTCACAAGATGCAATAAATCAACTCTTTATCAATCTCCAAGCTTCACAGGATGGTTTTCCATGCTGGAGCATATAGAAAGACAGTTTGGTCAGCAAAAACTGCTCTCTCCAAAGTTCAAAGTGTGTGAGACGAACATTTTTAACATGAGCAATGGGTGGAAGAAGTAAAAGTGCCTGAAGAACAGAAACAGGGTAGACACTATACTGAATGTTTTGACTGAATACAGTGTGTGTTAGTGTAGGTTCTTGACTTTGCCTGCTGAGATATGAGGTAATGTGGAATCCAAGCTGAGGCTGTTTTTAAACTGTTCTCAGATCTGTTTGGCTTACAATCTGTTCAGTATATTAATAAAGACTGCAAGCAAAAACTAGTAAGAAGGTGTAAAGACATGTTTTAGGTGACACATTTTATAAATTAAGTTGACCTTTCTTGTAAAGTCCCTCCTATGATGAGAACTCTAGATAGAGTATCTTATCACTGAAAGTATTACATGCCTGCTTGTTGTGCCATATGACACTGAGGTGATGCAGATTCAGTTCTGTTCTTTTTAAAGACTTTTTATCTTGAGTTCATGCCCTGAATGGTTTCAGTCTTTGTTTTTTGTTGTTTTTTTAAATGCATTTTGTCGAAGTGCAGCACATAATGCCCTTCCGAGAAAAACATTGCTGATTGAACTCTCTCTCACTCAAATTGTTTAATCTTCGAACACTAACATTGCCTTAAGACGTGTGGCAAGGCTGACTTATCTATGTGATTGCTACTAAGATAAAAAAAAAAATCCTATCAGCTAGTTTAATTTTATCACTCTGTGTGTGTGCGTGTGTGTGTGTGTGTGTGTGTCAGGTCTCATCCAGAGGGAAAATGGATCAATGGAGAAAGAGCTCGAGGAACTTCGACGAAGTCGCCCAAAACCACCAGTGGGTGGTGATTTTACACTAAGTGACTGTTTCTATTTCATCCGACAAGGGATTGAGAGTATTGTAGATGATGAGGTAAATTTTCATTTATTAACACATCTGCAAACCTTGGTTTTAATTTTAAAATGAAAATGCTTTAGTCATGTTTGTCTGCGTTCTATTTTAAAAATCAGGTGACCCAGCGGTTCACTTCTGAGGAGCTGGTGTCCTGGAACTTACTGACTCGCACCAACAATGATTTCCAGTACATAAGTCTGAAGCTGACACTGGTCTATGGCCTTGGCATCATTGTGAGATACTGCATCCTTGCCCCCCTCAGGTAGAAAAATACTGCACAGAGTCCACCCACCCCAAATTAACACTGTCCTCCAGAGAGAAGTAATGTGGAAGACTGAGTCAAGACTCAATGTACTTTTGGTTGTGTTTGAAAAAAATATCTGAACCGAGTTTAAAGCCTACTAAAAAAAAATGCAAGTTGTATGAGAGGGAGAAGTTACTGCCATTAAAATGCCATTTAAAAAGGTGCAATAAAAATGTGCAATTTAAAATTTATTTTTTACATGCAGTAATTCATATTTCTGTTAAGTTTCAATGAAAACTATAAACTCTTCCTGACCTGCTGTTGAAGGTGAAATGTGTCACTCTCTCTCCAGGATAACGTTGACCATCATCGGTGTGAGCTGGTTGGTAATAGGAACGTCTGCAGTTGGATTGCTTCCAAACTGGAGGTGACTAAAAGCACATGTGTTTTTGGTTTTTTTGTCTTATACATTAGAAAAAGTACTATAATGGAAATCTCTTCTCAACTGTCTGTTTTTTTTTTTTCTTGTAAATTATTTTTAGGATAAAGTTCTGGCTCAGTGAGTTGGTCCATGTGATGTGCTACAGAATCTGTGCTCGAGGACTCTCTGCCACAATTCGCTATCACAACAGGTACAAAAGCTTTCCAGTTATGTACCATCCTTAAAAAAGTCTGGTTTTATCCTGTGTCTTTGAGTTCAATCTTGTCATTTCCTCTGCAGGGAAAATATACCAAAAAAAGGAGGAATCTGTGTTGCCAATCATACTTCTCCAATCGACATTGTGATTCTGTGCACAGATGGCTGTTATGCTATGGTATGCAAAGAAACCACCCTCAAATCAAGTTATTTGAAGTTTTACATATAAAGTGTTTCTTAGAGACTGTGATTTGTTGTAATTTTGTTTGGTTTTTTTACATTATGTGTTTCTTAGGTGGGTCAGGTCCATGGAGGCCTGATGGGAATTATTCAGAGAGCCATGGTGAGATCCTGTCCTCATGTCTGGTTTGAGAGGTCAGAGATGAAAGATCGCCATCTAGTGACCAAAAGGTTCATGTTTCACTCTCTCACTTGAACACGTTTCTTTCTGGGCTTGTCAGTGCCTGCTTTTCCTGCCTGTATTTGCCAGAACAGCATTCTGGCACACAGAAGATTTGATGTTTTCTTGGAAGCACGAACTTGTTACTATCAAAACAAGAAAGAGTATGTTTTCGAAAGCTGATGCTGGACAGTGATTCACTGCACTTTGGATTCCAGTATCTTTACTGAAAACCCTTCTCAACAAGGCACTCATTCCAATTGTTGAATGTATTTTCTATTGTATGTATTTATAGTCAGGAAATGGTTTCCATGACCTATTCTGTTGTTTCCAGGTTGAAGGACCACGTGAACGACAAAAAAAAGCTTCCTATATTGATATTTCCAGAGGGTAAGTGTCACCATGCAGAAAGATATTTACTTTATCCACTGCAATGGGTTTGGAAGAAGCTCACACAGCTGCCTCTTTAATCTCCTGTTTCTATAGGAACTTGTATCAACAACACATCTGTCATGATGTTTAAAAAGGGAAGTTTTGAAATTGGAACAACAATATACCCAGTCGCCATTAAGGTACTCCAGCCCAGTCTAGCATTCATCCTTCATCTCTCAGTCATATATTTTTGAGCCGTTTAGGTCACACATTTCTGCTACTTACTGCTTGTCTATGTGCTTTTTGAACTTTTCGTAGTATGACCCAAAGTTTGGAGATGCTTTCTGGAACAGTTCCAAGCACAGCATGGTCAGTTACCTGCTGAGGATGATGACCAGCTGGGCTCTTGTATGCAATGTCTGGTACCTGCCAGCGATGCACCAACAGGTGTGTATGACATGTGATGAATGAAGTCTATGTACATATCTGTATAGACTTAGGCGGACTTTCAGTTGGATCACATTTGTTTTCTGGAGACTTCAACTTGCCTAACTTGCCTAAACGTAGCATTAGCTACGTAAGTCTTTATACTAAAACTGCTTTTATTTGTCATAAACTGATTTATGTATGCACAACACGAGTAACACATCACAGTGGACTGAGTTTTTTGGTTATTCAAAAATGTCAGGAGGGTGAAGATGCTGTGCAGTTTGCCAACAGAGTGAAGTCAGCCATCGCTCACCAGGGAGGGCTGGTAGATCTGCAGTGGTAAGCTCTTACCTCATCCCTTTTAAAGTGGTTCTAATTTAATGCTTTTACTGAGAAGAGGAATAGAGAAAGATGCAGTCCTTTGTCTGAATGCTAATCATTCAACGTGTCAGTCAGCTCTTTCATGACCTGGCAATAGGGCAACATATGACACTGAATAATCATTTTGTTTTGTCTGCATGCAGGGATGGAGGCCTCAAGAGGGCAAAGGTGAAGGAGACATTCAAAGAGCAACAGCAGAAGAAGTACAGCAACATGGTGGTGAGAGATGACAGCAGCAGCAACAGTGACTGAGATCCTCACTCAGACTAATAAACGAAGGCCTTGTCTTGTGTTGGAGAATATCTACTGGGAAAAAAAATGCAATGGTCCTCCAGTGTTTTCTCTCTGGCTGTAACTGACTGGGAATACACCACAGTAGACTTAAAAAAACTGTGAAAACTTAGGTACAGCTAAAAAGAGGGAAGTCTCAGTGATTCATAGATAACACAAGTGCAATATTGAACATTATGAAGAGCTGAAAAAGGAAAGCTCTTTCTGTTTACTGCTGCTTTGAAAAAATAAAGAGTTTGGGGTCACATAGCATGTTCTATTTTTTTTTCTAGAAAATACAGAGACATTTTTTTTCCAGCAATGATCACTGCAGTGTTCTAGTGGCACACTGATTTAAATAATGCAAGTTCAACATATGAAAAGGCTGACTGACTAGTG
>VVHJ01064850.1:0-13749 GCA_015107715.1 Tylochromis polylepis
ATCAAAACAGTGATGACCAATGGAATTGCAGGAATTGGAAAAACTTTCCTTGTTCACAAGTTTCTTTTGGACTGGGCTGAAAAAAGATCCAATCAAGATGTGCATCTGATTTTCCCCTTCACCTTCCGTCAGCTGAATCCACTGAAGGGAGAAAAGTTCAGTTTGGCAGAGCTCATTCATGAATGTATCCCAGAAACTGTAGGCATCCCACAGGAGGCTCTTAATTACATCTTTACAGATGTTCAGTCATCAGGAATCACCAACTATGACAAGAGTAAATTCAAACTTCTGTTTGTGTTTGATGGGCTGGATGAAAGCCGCCTTCATATAGACCTTCATGCTGAAGACATTCGCAATATCGATGTAACAAAGGCAACTAAAACAGATGTCCTACTGAGGAAACTCATCAATGGAAAACTGCTACGCCCCACTCGCATCTGGATAACCACACGGCCTGCAGCAGCCAATCAGATCCCTCGAGAGTTTATCAGCAGTACAACAGAGGTCAGAGGGTTCACTGACCCACAGAAAGAGGAATACTTCAGGAAGAGATTCAAAGATAAGGAACAAGCCAACAAAATCATCTCCCACATCAAGACATCACGAAGCCTCCACATCATGTGCCACATCCCAGTCTTCTGCTGGATCACTGCGACAGTTCTGGAAGATGTGTTGAAAACCAGAGAGGGAGGAGAGCTGCCCAAGACACTGACTGAGATGTATGCAGAGTTCCTGGTGTTTCAGATTGATCGGACAAAAGAGAAGTATGGCCCAGAGAAGAGCATTCATTACATTAAGTCATTAGCAAACCTGGCCTTTGAGCAGCTGGAAAAGGGCAACCTGATCTTCTATGAGAAAGATCTGAGAGACAGTGGCATTGATTTCAGTGAAGCCTCTGTGTGCTCAGGGGTGTTCACAGAGATCTTCAAAGAAGATCGAGGAAGGAAAGGGAAAGACAAGATGTTCAGCTTTGTCCATCTGAGTGTTCAAGAGTTTCTGGCTGCTCTTTATGTGAGGATGTCGCTTAATAACAACAACATAAATGTGATGCCATTGCCACAACCATCACTGAAAAACCTTTGGCTGTTTTTCAGCAAAACACCTTCAAAGCAAATCCACAGGAATTTCATTAACAGGGCCTTACAAAGTCCAAATGGTCACCTGGACTTGTTCCTTCGCTTCCTTCTGGGTCTTTCACTGCAGACCAATCAGGACAAACTACAGGACGTGCTGAGAAAAACAGACAGTTCAGAGACCACTCAGAAAACAGTTCAGTACATAAAGAAGAAACTCAGTGAGAATCTGTCTCCAGAGAGAAGTATCAATTTGTTTCACTGTCTGAATGAGCTAAATGATCATTCTTTAGTGGAGGAGATCCAACAGTACCTGAGTTCAGGATGTCTCTGCACTCATGAACTGACTCCTGCTCAGTGGTCAGCTCTGGTCTTCATCTTAGTGTCATCAGAAGAAGATCTGAATGTTTTTGAACTGAAGAAATATTGTCCTTCAGAGGAAGCTCTTCTAAGACTATTGCCAGTGGTCAAAGCTTCCAACACAATAATGTAAGTGCACAAAACTACCACCCATCTAATAATGTAACTGTCAGAGTGTTTCTCTAGACCATTCAGCATAATTTCTTCACAAACTGGTTCTTAGTAATTACCCAAATGCATTTGTGGGAGTAAGACTGAACCATGAAATACTGTTTAGTGTAATAAATGAAGAAACCTCCAGCAGTACCAGGCTCAGGGAGGGCCATCTGACGTGACCGGTTGGGGTGAGGGGAGGAAGACAGGACAAAGACATGCTGTGGGAGAGAGTCAGAGATTAATAATAACTAATGATTAAATCCAGAGAGGTGTATAAATACAGTTAACAAAATTTTATTTGTGAAGAAGTTCATGAAGTCATTACTAGTTAACGTTAAAGGAATGGTTGGCTCAACAGCGCTCCGACTTTGTCTTTTTGCCTGGCTACAGTGCTAAAGAGAAACCTAGGGTTGTTCTTATTGTCTTCAATCAGTGATGAATAGTAAGATATTCTAGCTTTATGGAGGGCTTTTTTTTGGTAGTGCCACAAAATATTTTCCAGGCTAAATGATGATTTTTCTAAATTGGTGAAATGTCATTTCCTCTCAGCTATCTGCATTTAAGGGCTTTCTTTTCAGAGGAGCTACAGTATGTAATTAATTGAGATAAGCACAGTCTGAAAGTTTGACTGTTTTACATTATACACCAGTGTCAGTGTTTGTGTGTGGGTTGTTTTTTGTTTTGTTTTTTTAATTGCATCCAGAATGAGCGGCTGCAATCTGACAGAGGGAAGCTCTAAAGTACTGTCATCAGTTCTCAGCGCCAAGTCCTCCACTTTGAGAGAGCTCGACATGAGTAACAATGACCTGCAGGATTCAGGGGTGACTTTGCTGGTGGCAGGACTGGAGAATCCACACTGTAAACTGAAGATTCTCAGGTCAGAGTTCAGAGCGATGACAACAAACAGGACAAAGTGAAAATACAAAGTTAATAATCTGATGTAATTACATATAGTAAGCTATACATATATCAGTTCCATCTCATCACTTAACTTTGTCATGAAAAGCATGTGTGTACTGGTCAGTAGCTCATGAGACTGAAAATACAGCAGTAGGCTTAACTAACTTCAGACTGGCTAACTGATAGAAGATTACTAGTTTTCATGTGTACTTCATAGGATAAGAACTGCATATTATTATTTATTGACTAACCATTTTTTCCAAGCTCATCACTGCTGTTGGGGGAAATCTGAACGCAATAAAATAACATTGGAAAGCTTTGAGTGATACAGATCAGTCTTTACAGATACCAAAAACAGTGTTTTTTTTTGTTTGTTTGTTTGTTTATAAATTGCTTCCAGACTGAGTGGGTGTAATCTGTCAGAGGGAAGCTGTAAAGTACTGTCATCAGTTCTCAGCTCCAAGCCCTCCACTTTGAGAGAGATTGACATGAGTAACAATGACCTGCAGGATTCAGGACTGATTTTGCTGGCCACCGGACTGGAGAATCCACACTGCAAACTGGAGATTCTCAGGTCAGAGTTCAGCTTCTGCTCAACAGATAGCCATATAAATATTAATTCAATTTGAATGTTAATTTAAAATTTTAGCACAAAATCATGAATGTTATCCTAAGGTATAATCCCAGGCTCAGAAGAAGCAAAACAAACAGAGTCTTTAAAATCCAGAGTCAGAACAGATCTCCTTGGAATGAACAGTCTTTGTATTCCCCAGCTCGGAAAGAGTTTGAGTTAATAGTCTTTCTTATTCACCTCGCAAAAGACTGCCTCAGAATAAACAGTCCTGACTTCAGAGGAAGCAGAAAAAGTGTCTCTATCACTCACCACAGCTGGCTGCTCTGAAGTCCCAGAATCCGGCTGTGGAGAGGAGCCCTGGTGGCGTGGATGCCGCTTCCTCCCAGAAGAGGGAGCGGGGATGACGGAGGAGACGGGTAATGGCGGAGGGCGACTCCTCACCCTCTGACCACATCACTGTCAGGAAGGAAGCTGGCGAACGATGGTTGGATTGAAGCGTGGAAGGGGTTATAGTCCGTGGCGGGGGTGTAGAAAAGTTTTTCTGCTGCTGCTGTCGCAGGAGCAGATATGGTCAGCCAGCTCCCAAACCTGAATCACCTCCCTGGCTTGGCTCAGATCACGAATGAAATCCACAAAGCCAGAGAGCTGGTGAAGGTATGGGCTTCCCTCGACGATTGCCTCAATGGCGTTAAACCTGACAGAAAAAGTCTTTGAATCCGAGGTGTGGGAAATTCACCTCACCAGGCTTTGGATACAGAGGATGTCCCGCTCATGGGCTGAGTCCGCTGGGTCCATGTCTTGGTTGCGTCGTTCTGTCAAGGTGTGTGCTGTGGCAGGCAGGATGTAGGACCCAAACGCAGGACTTGTACACAGAATGAAACTTAAAGCGGCAGCTTTTATTGCTGGGAACACTTTACATAAAAAAATAAACTTCACAAAAAACAAACCTAAACCTCGAATATGAAAATTAGAAACTAAACTGGACACTAGAAAATAAGAAACAAACTAGGAAAACAAACCTGGGAAGAGAATTTCATCAGGAACACGATGAACAGCACGGTGAGGGTACGATGCGACAACAGACAGAGGAAAACAGGGCTTGAATACACCAGGGAGTAACGAGGGAATGGAAAACAGGAGGGAAGCACAGCTGGGGCTAATCTGACATAACGAGACAAAGGAAACAAAGCAGAATACACTGACATAAGACACAGGCTGTCAAAGTAAAACAGGAAGCAAAACACAGAGATGTGGACTTGACAAGGGGATATACGGCTGACAGGGAAAACAGACTGAACATGGAGCACAGAGACAAGAGTGACAAACTGCAACATACGACTGACTGGGGAGACACACAAATGTAGACAAGAAAACATAACTGACTCGACGTGACATATGGAACAGGAGGCACAGTACAAAACTTAAGATCTCAAAATCACTAAAGTATAACCAGAAATAAACAGAAACAAAGAATATAAATACTCAAAAAAACAAACACTGAGTCAGAAGACGCAGGACCATGACAATAAGTGCGAAAACTTAGTTGTAAGTGAGTTATTTGTTTTAATGTCTATATTCAGAGTTTCAATTAATCAAATTTTGTTTCACTTTCAATACAAAATTTTTCTGTACATTTTTTTTTTGCACCATTTTAACCCCATAATTTGGTGCAAAATAAATAAAACTAAATTAAATTGAATGGAAAACAGTTAAAAAAGTTGATGAGTCTAAATATTTAGTTTAAATACTAAATATATTACCTTCAAGTCCACTCTTGGATTTAATAAGCATATTAACGTGTTTGTGTCATATACTGAAATACTACACAACTAATTCACGCATATTAGGAACTCAGTGACAGTTGATGCATCTAAGACACTTATATTCCATATCTTCTCTTGTGATGTTAAAACATTGATTTTGAGAAGTTAGACTTGTGAGCATTGTGATAATTGTTTCTTTACTTTTATATAATCTGTATGCATATTTGTGTTGTTTTCCATTTGTTCCAATGTGTGAATAAAGTGAATTACACATTATTCATTGTGTTTGTCTCTAGGCTGTCAGGCTGTCTAATCACAGAGGAAGGCTGCACTTCCTTGTCCTCTACTCTGAGGTCCCACCCCTCACACTTGAGAGAGCTAGACCTGAGCTATAATCATCCAGGAGACTCAGGAATAAAGCTTTTGTCTGCTGTACTGGAGGAGCCAAGCTGCAGATTGGACATGCTCAGGTGTGACCCACAGATGACATTGTTTTGTACTAGATGGATAACCAGCTACGATATATAGATGTCACACTGAAAAGGAGCATTGAACCCCCAGTTGGCTTTATCTATGAACAGATCAGGCAACACAAAGGAGTATTTTTCAAGAAGATTTGCCAAAATTAGATGCGCTACATTGCCCAAAGTATTCGCTTGTCTCCCTTCACACACATATGTGAACTTGAGTGACCTCACATTCCTAATCCATACGGATTAATATGATGTTGGCCCACCCCTTGCGGCTATAACAGCTTCAGTTCTGTTGGAAAGGCTTTCAACAAGTGTGTTTACGTGGATTTTTGACCATTTTTCCAGAAGTGCATTTGTGAAGTCAGACACCGATGTTGGACAAGAAGGCCTGGCTCATAGTCTCCGCTCTAATTACTTCCAAAGATGTTCTTTCAGGTCGAGGTCAGGACTCTGTGCGGGAAAAGCCAGTTTCATTTGTTATCATCTATCGTCCACCTGGGCCTTAATTTTAACCATTAGAGAAAAAATTACTCATAATCATCACACAGATGTAACATTATCTACAGCTACTTTCAGTACCATTGATATTCATTTAGAGTCTTTTTCCCCAGTTGATCTCTCTGAGTTAACTTCAGGAATTACTCTCTAATTACTCTCTCTGCTTGCCGTACACTTTCCCATGACCAGAGGTGGGTCATGGAAAGTACAAATACTTTGTTACTGTACTTAACTAGAATATTCAGGAATCTGTACTTTACTTGAGTATTTATGTTTCTGGCAACTTTTACTTTTACACCCAACGTTTTAACACAAATATCTGTCATTTCTGCACCTTACATTTTCAAAACAGGCTCATTACTTTTGGTTTAACGCATTTTATTATTTCACATAACTGCAAGCCTTCAAACATCAAACCAATCTGAACCTAAACAGGAACACATGGAAGGCATTCCTGTTTGCATATTAATCACCAGAGGATGTTGCATAAAAAGAGATGAAAGAGGCAAAACTGTGTGCTATAGTCAGTGGTTAAAGTTTTTTGTACTAAATTAGTTAACTGCTTTTTCATACTTCATCACATATGTTGCCCAAGTTGTCTATTTTTGGATTTGACAAGGCAAACACTACCTGCCTTGGTTGTCCTGACTGGAACTAAGGAACTGAGCACACCTGACCCCCCACCCCCACCCCACTACCACCACCACTACCACTACTACCACCACCATAATCCGCCCTTCAAACTTTACACTTGACACAATACAGTTAGAAATCTACCTTCTTAATTAATCATCTTTTATTCTCCTTGTAGGGATAGTGTCTAATAGACTTGTTTATGGTTTTAACCCTGTAAGACCCAACCCATCAAAAAGTAGCCAGAAAATTCTGAATTTTTTTTTTTTGAACTCAGATGTTTATTAACCCTTATAACAAAATCTACAAAAAAAATTTTGCTATATCATGTTGTGTATGATATATTTTTATTACAAATGTATTATATATTTGTTGTATCACGTTTGATACATTGGGTGTTTTTGGCAACTTTTTGTTAACAACAATGTTAATTTTAGACAAAAAAAAGAAGACTTTTGTCTATAACATTTTGAAATTATGGCAAGTATTGATCATGTTGATGAGATAGAGGTCTTATAAACTCATGTATCAAATATGATACACAGGGCATTATAGGGTTAATGAAATAATAATTCAGGTTAGCTCAGAGAGATCAAAATGAGATAAGAAGTCTAAAATATTACAGTTACTAAAGTTGCTGTGCTTGTTGATATATCTTTGACATCTGTGAAAAAGCCTCAGTTGAGCATAACACAGGATGACCAGGAATAAATCTGTAACCATCCATCCATCTTGTTCCGCTTATCTGGGGTCCGAGTCGGGGGGGCAGCAGCCTAAGCAGAGAAGCCCAGACCTCCCTCTCCCCAGCCACCTCCTCCAGCTTGTCCAAGGGAACACCAAGGCGTTCCCAGGCCAGCCGAGAGATATAATCTCTCCAGTGTGTCCTGGGTCTGCCCTGGGGCCTCCTCCCGGTGGGACATGCCCAGAACACCTCACCCAGGAGGCATCCTTGTCAGATGCCCAAATCACCTCAACTGGCTCCTTCAATGTGGAGGAGTAGCGGCTCTACTCTGAGCCCCTCCCGGATGGCCGAACTTCTCACCCTATCTCTAAGGGAGAGGCCAGCCACCCTTCAGAGGAAGCCCATTTCTGCCGCTTGTATCCGCAATCTCGTTCTTTACTACCCACAGCTCGTGACCATAGGTGAGGGTGGGGACGTAGATCGACCGGTAAATTGAGAGCTTCGCTTTTACACTCAGCTCTCTCTTTACCACAACAGACCGGTACAGCGTCCGCATCACTGCAGCCACAGCACCAATCCGTCTGGCGATCTCTCGCTCCCTTATCCCGTCACTTGTCAACAAGACCCGTTTCATATGTTATAAATGGCTCCTGTAAATAATGAATGTATTCATTACTAACAAAGCCAGTTGCAGCATAAAATAAACCCTTAGAGCAGAAAGCCACATCACAGACAACTACAAACACAAGCACTCTGCGCTCATGACCCATGAGACTAAATCAATTCGATGCCGCCTTTTGTTCCAGCTTCTGATTCCTTCATTTTCAATCCTAAAACCCACCCAAGTTACAATTAGTGCAAACCGACAGGCCACACAAAAAGCATTTAGTGGAAATCACTGAGCATTCATTGATTCCAGCTTCTCAAATGTCATTAGCTGTTTTTTTGTGTGTTGTACATAATTGTAGGCAGGAAATCTTTAGACCTACAAAACAAACAAAAGTCTTCTCCTGGGCACTCAGACATTTTAACTAATTATGTTTTTTCATAATTTGGGGTTTTTGGACACTTGGACACACTGGCTTGTTTTCCACTGCAATTTGTTTTCTTTGAGTTTTTACAGATGGAAAAAAAAGAAATTGCAGAAATTTAATCTATCAAATATAACATCTGTTTGAGAGCCAAGCAATAATCTGGCTCTTAAATTTCCATCCATCCATCAATTTTTTTGCCGCTTGTCCGAGTTCAGGTCGCGGGGGCACAGTCTCAATAGTCTCTCAAAACTGTAGACTTCCCTGACCCGAGCAACCTCCTCTTGCTCATCTGGAGGGACACTGAGACGTTCCCAAGCCATCCGAGAGATATAATCTCTCCAGCGAGTCCTGGGTCTGCCCTGGGGCTTCCCCGGTAGGACATGCCCGGAATACCTCACCAAGGAGACGTGCAGGAGGTATCCTAGGCAGATGCCCAAACCACCTCAACTGGCTTCTTATGATGTGGACGATGTGGCTCTACTCCAAGTCAGTTCCAAACTTGCAAACTGCCTCTTAAATTTGGTTACATAAAATCAGTGTCATTTACTAATTTATCGTCACTTCCATACAGTGTTTAAACCTATCAAAGTGCTGGCTTTGCCTGCACCAATAAGAAGCAATTGTTGTTGCTGTAAATCCAGTTGAAGCCTCTGTCCATTATCCGTGAGTGACAGCGACCTTAATATGGACCAAAGGATCAGTTAAGAAGTGCAAGAAACAATTACAGACACAGAGTCAGACATCGGCTTGGGGTCAGTCCAGCTCTTATGTAAAGGTCACTGAAGTCATGGCATTTTGATCAAAGAACGAAATCCAAAGAACAAAGCAGAGTCTGTGTCCAGTTTGTTGCCAGAAGCCCGAGAAAATTGTCTCCTTCTGCACCGTCTCCCGTCCAAAAACGACTCCCTGACAGTTTTATCATTATTCAACATGCCATGCACAACAAATTGACGGTTTTGGAGCACTGCAGAGCCGCTCTCAATATTGTACCCTGAAGATTCCCTTCGAGTGTTTAATCACTTACAGAGCAAATTCATTTTAAAGAGGGAAAGAAAGAAAAGAAGAAAGAAACAAAGGAAGAAGCTGAATTTCACTCAGGCTACTTGCTGAACAGCTTGCAATTTCACCAGCAGAGAAGTATCAATCAGTTCAGCTTAGAAGCAAACTCAGAAATGATTCAATTAAGCAGCTACTCTGGTCTGTTTATATACCTTGTACTTGCTAGGTGAAATGTATTTCTCAGATAAGTATACAACATAATTAGCTCTTCCAGGGTTGGGTTATTGTGTTGCACACCATGTAGGATTTCCAAACAACACAAGCCTATACAGAGATTTCTACAGAGCAGTAAGGTCTCCTTTCCTCTTTCTTTCTTTTTTTTCCCCATTTTCATCATCCTCTCATCTGCCTGTACTCAGTTAGGAGACAGCGCGTGTTGGTATGGAAACTGGCTTATAAACCTTTCAGGTTGCCAACGCACTAACTCACATAGCAACCACCAAGCAACCTCTCAAAATTTTGCTCTGTGATTTTTGATGAACAGAAGTCAGAAAGGTTTGTTATTTATGCTGTTTGGATTCTGCTGGCCATGACACAACTCACAGCCCCATTGTTCACACAAAGAGTTTTGGATTTGTAAGGTGCTGTAACCGTTTCAGTGAAATAATGACTCCCACAACACCGGGCTCGAAACTGATTGGTGTATAAATGAAGCAAACCGAGCAGTGCTTGAAAAATCAGTCACAGTCATATTAAGGCCTTTGCTTATGAGACACTTTGATCAAACTGTAAAAAAAAAAAGAAAAAAAGAAAAGAGGCCTGCATCTTGAGAAGTAAAAGAGGGTTTGAATCAGAGCAGTGTGGTGAATACATGCTGTACAAAGTTGAAATATGTGCATGTGTGTTTTCGATGCTTTTTCCCTTCATCCCGGTTGCAGTGTTATTGCAGTTTTGTGCGTTCAAATTCATTGTTTGCCAGAGCTATGCCTTACAGAGGAGACTCGGGTTGACAAAGGCACTGCAGTGTTGAAACACGTTATCAATACAAACAGAGCAGCTCGCCCTCAAGTGCATGTGTGATTGCCTGCGTGACTTTCCAAAGGAGGGTGTGTCGTTGTTGCCTTCCTGCTGTTGTTTTACTGCTTGTTTTGTTTAAGGAAATTAGTTATGAGTAAAAATAAGCTTAAGTAATTTTCACACACGTGCTCAGACATACACCTCCCTCTAAACTGTTAGTCACATGCTACTTGGAGTATTTCTTTTAACCGAGCAACTTCACTGTAATGGGAGATGACAGAGTTTCAGTACTGACAGGCAGGAATCGCACCAGTAAAAACGCCCACAGACAGAGTCATTAAAGGTTTGCACAGTGCTCTGCAATGGCTTTGCAATGAGGAAAAATTGGTGGGTGCTTGATGATCATATTGAATATTTTAGCACATGGTGACCAATAGCAAATAGTTGTGGTGAACATTTCAGCCCAGAGGTTGAGGGTGGTGCACGCTCAACGTTTTGATTACAAGCACAGGTCGCATGCTGGGAGGCAATCTGGTCCAACTCTGAATGACTGCAATTACTAGTCTGCAAATAACTGCTGTCTAATTTATAAACGCAGACTGATTGCCAACACATTGCAACCAGTCTGGGTCAGTTTGCACTGATAAGCACAATTTGTCTGGAGGACCTCTCATTGCAATAGGGGACTCAACTCAACTGGTTGTATTTTGGTTAAATTCCTATATATAAAAGAACCGATATAATTTTGCAGTTGAATTGCTGTCCTGCAAAAACTACACCGATCAGGCATAACATTATGACCTCTGACTTCAGTAACACTGATTATCTCTTCATCATGGCACATGTTAGTAGATGAGCTATATCAGTGAGCGAGTGAACATTTTGTCCTCAAAGTTGATGTGTTAGAAGCAGGAAAAATGGGCAAGCATAAGGATTTGAACAAGTCTGACAAGAGCCAAAATGTAATGGCTAGATGGTCAGATCATCTCCAAAACTGCAGCTCTGCAGTTCCCAGTCTGCAGTGATTGGAATCTATCTAAGAAATGAACACTGGTGAACAAGCGACAGGGTCATGGGCGGCTAAGGCTCAGTGATGGATGTGGGGAGCGATGGCTGATCTGTGTGTCCAACAGACGAGCCACTGCAGCTCAAACTGCAGAAAAAGTTAATGTGGGTTCTGACAGAAAGGTGTCAGAATACACAGTGCATCCCAGTTTGTTGTGTACTGGGCTGCAGAGCTGCACACTAGTCAGGATGCCCATGCTGACCTCTGTCCACCATCAATAATGAGCACAGGAGTATCAGAACTGGACCTGGTCTGATGAATCACATTGTCTTTTATATCACGTGGCTGGTTGAGCGTGTGTGAGCGTTGCTTACCTGGAGTACACCTGGCACCAGGATGCACTATGGAAACAAGGTAAAAGTCAGTGTGATGCTTTTGCCAATGTTCTGCTGGGGAACCTCAGGTCCTGCCATCCATGTGGATGTTACTTTGACACATACCACCTACCTAAACATTGTTGCAGACCGCGTACACTCTTTGATGGAAACAGTACTCCCCAATGGCTGTGGCCTCTTTCAGCAGGATAATGTGCAACAAAGCAGAAATAGTTCAGGAATAGTTTGAGGAGCACAACAATGAGTTTGAGGTGCTGACTTGGCCTCGAAATTGCAGTGGGATGTGCTGAACAAACAAGTCTGATCCATGAGGCCCCACCTCAAAACTTACCAGACTTACAGGATCTGTTGGTGCCAGATACCAGAAGACCAATTCAGGGGTCTTGTGGAGCATATGCCTAAATGGGTCAGTGGTGTTTTGGCAGCAAAAGGGGTGCCGGCACAACATTAGGCAGGTGGTCATAATGTTATGCCTGATCATGTCTGTTACCATTTTTGGAGGAATTTATGTGCATGTAGAAGGAGTGAGATTTGCAGTTTTCACAGATTTATCACAGATAGTTGTTAGCTTGACTGCATTTAATCACAAACTGATCACAGACTCGCTCCTTCTTAATGTCTTTGAGTCAAGACATTTTATTGCCGTTTGATGCAACAAGATCAGAAGTTCCTTGTGTAAGGTCTCAGTAATTTTTGAGGTGCCTTGGTCTTTAAACTGTTTCTCCTAGTGCGACTGTAACGTTATTAACAACTCATGTAGATAGATTTGCCTTCTCCATCCTGCAGTTTGTGCTTTTATTATTCTATTTATTTATTACTTTTATGTGTTATTTATTTATTTGTCCTGTTTGTTGTTTGTCATCCCTCTATGCTCTTTTCTGTCTTCCCTTTTTCTCTCGCCCTCCAACTAGTTGCAGCAGATGGCTGCCACCGTCTGACCCTTGTTCTGCTGGAGTGTTTCTTCCTTTTAAAAGCAGGTTCTTGTTACCCACCAGGGGTTGGTCGCTTTAATCAATAACTGGGTGTCTGACAATTTACTAATAGGTTCCATGATGGATTGTTTCAGCACTGTGTGCAAAGCTAAGGTAACACATTGTGCATTACATGAGGTATGAATGTTATCGTGCACAATAAGTCGTCTCAGATCCATTTGAGTTTTATCAGCCTTATCTAACAATCTTATATTCCCACTATAAGCATGCTCATGTAATTCCTCTCTTTGTCCTTACCTGCTCCTCACACAGTAGAAACATTTCTCCGAATGCACTTTGCTCATCAAGCGGGGCACATCCCATCTTGAAAAGGGAATCACTATTGTTTTACAGAAAAGGGTCAAGTTGCACAGCCCCCTTTCAAGCTTTTGGATTTTGGAGAAATCTGCATCAAAAATGAATCCTTTCATTTACATTCTCGTAATATTGTCAGAAAAAAACAAATAGTGAAATGTCAGTATGGTTGTAAATAGCTGTAATCTACTAGCTGTAAGACTGTTATCAGTCTTTAATCACAGGGTACTATAATATATACATAAAACTGCGTAAAGACTGCCCTGTAATTAGCATCGTAATGATACGGTTAACTAGAGAGATAAACATAACAAAACATAAATACATCGTCTTAACTCTGTTTGGCTCAGTCACATCAGAGGGGGCACTGCTTGTGTGGAGGATGAGGAAGACTTACATTCAACTGACACCTAAGTGTGTGTGTGTGTGTGTGTGTGTGCGCGTGTGCATCAGGATGCTGTTAATATATCTCCACCATTATGTAGATTAGCCCTATTCCCCTGAGTGCAGCTTTACTGTTTAGTGCTTTCAATCACTCAAAGGGAGTCCGGACAAAAGTGAGCTCTGGATTTCAGCATATACACACTTCCAATCACTGTTTTTTACAGACATTATATAAATCACATAAATTCTCATGTATGTTTTATTCATAAAGATAGTACACAACTATTAGAGCATGGTTACTGGCTGGATCATCATCAGATCCCATGTTCATGATTACTAACTATGGCCCTCCACTTTTGATTCAGGCTGCCAGAATTTGTGTGTGTGTGTGTGTGTGTGTGTGTGTGTGTGTGTGTGTGTGTGTGTGTGTGTGTGTGTGTGTGTGTGTGTGTGTGTGTGTGTGTGTGTGTGTGTGTGTGTGTGTGTGTGTTTTCTAGGTCTTAGTGACCTGGTCCT
>VVHJ01064851.1:10919-25201 GCA_015107715.1 Tylochromis polylepis
TGGTCTGTCCAGACGATGAAAGATTGAGCCGTGCCCTCAAGCCTGTGCCTCCACTCCTCTGATGTGAGTTTTATCACCAACAGTTCCCGATCTCCCACATCATAGTTGCGTTCTGCAGGTGTAAGACAATGAGAAAAGAAGGCACAAGGCTGTAGCTTACCCTCCTTCTGCTGGGAGAGGACGGCTCCTACTCCGGAGTCAGAGGCATCCACCTCCATGATGAATTACGGGCTTACGTCAGGCTGAGACAAGATGGGCGCCGAGGTGAATCATTCCTTAAGGGTGGCGAATGACTTCTGGGCTGCTTGGTCCCACTGAAAAGGAACTTTAGGAGAGGTTAGGTGAGTTAAAGGGGAGGCGATTTTACTGAAATTTCTAATGAACCTATGGTAAAAGTTGGCAAAACCGAGGGGATCGCTGGACCTGGCGGCGATCAGCAGGCTCTGGCCAGTCTACAACAGCCTTGACTTTGGCCGGAGGTCACTCTGTTCAATTATGTAGCCCAGAAATGATTCTGTTGGCATTTCTCTTCTTCGACAAACAGTCTGTTCTCTAGCAGCCGTTGCAGAACTTGTTTCACGTGGTTCACGTGCTCAGCCTCAGACTTTGAGAGGATCAAAATGTCGTCTAGGTAGACGAATACAAAGCGATTGATAAAATTCCGCAGCACGTCGTTTACCATGGCCTGAAATACTGCTGGTGCGTTAGTTTACCCAAAGGGCATTTTACCAGGTACTCAAAATGGCTGAGGTGGGTGTTAAAAGGAATTTTCCACTCGTCCCCCTCGCGGATCCTCACAAGGTGGTAAGCGTTTCTCAGATCCAACTTACTAAAGATTGTCATCCCTTGGAGGAGTTCAAAGGCCAAGGTGAGTAGCGGTAGTGGGTATTTGTTCTTTACTGTTATTTTGTTTAACCCACAATAGTCTATGCAGGGCCTGAGTGACTTTTCTTGTCGATGAAAAACAATCCAGCCCCCACTGTGGATGAGGACAGCTGAATGATGCCGGCCGCTAGGGAGTCTGTAATATAAGTCTCCATGGCTTCACGCTCAGGCGGAGAGAGACTAAACAGGTGGCTGGTGGGCAAAGGAGCTCCGGGGAGCAAATGGATCGTGCAGTCATACGGCCGGTCTGGGGGGAAGGGACAAGGCTCTGTCTTTGCGAAAAACCTCCACCAAATCATGATAGACTGAGGGCACCGAAAAAAGATCTGGCGGATCGGGAATAGATGGAGACTTTGGCGTGGAAGCGGGGGGAGTGGCGGACTTGAGACAGTTCATATGACACTCCTCCCCCCCACCCAGACACGCACCCCTTCTTCCAATTTATTTGTGGGTTGTGGTGTTGTAACCACTGGTGACCGAGAACGAGAGGTGTGTGTGGAGCTGTAAATACAAAAAAACTGACAGCTTCCGAGTGATTGCCAGACAAAGTTAACAAGACTGGTTCAGTGATGTGGGTTATGTCAGGGAGGTGCTGTCCAGATAATGCTGTGACACGAAGAGGGTGTGGCAAAGGTTACGTCACTAGGTTTAACTTGTGCGCAAGTGCTGTGTCAATAGTTTTTCCACGCCGGAATCAATCAGAACAGAAAGTGAGTGAGTTATGGCTTGCGCTGTGAGTTTAGCTGGAATCATTAGACGTGGAGGAGAATTGCTTTGTGAAATTTCACCCACCAGTACTCCTACCTTCACTGGTTGGCTCATCCTTTTGACCGGGAGGGACAGGTTGATACAAAATGGCCTTTCTTACCACAGTATAAACACTCACTGGTGACGAGGTGGCGATGACATTCAGTGGGTGTTAGCCGTGAGCATCCTAACTGCATGGGCTGCTCACTATCATTGTCCTCCTCTGGCTCACGGTGCTCAGCTTGAGTTTCACTGGGCGCTGCACTTGGCTGCCCCAGAGGCTCATGGGAGCTGTAGTTCCGAGAGCTCCAGTGCACTCGTAGCCGGTCGTCCATTCGTATGCATAAAATCATTAGAGCATCTAAAGACAGTGGTAACTCCCGCACCATTAACTCGTCCTTTAATTCATCATTAATATTATTTAACAGAGTACCTCTTAATGTATCTGCTCCCCAACCAGTCTCTTCTGAAAGAATCCAGAAGTCAATGGAGTAGTCAGCCATGGTCCGTTTGCCTTGTTTCAGATTCAACAAGCGGTGAGCTGCCACTTCAACACTGGACCCCTTATCAAACACTCGTAATCTTGGAGAGAAACACAGGGTATGTTAATTCGGGTCCAAGCCCAAGCCACTTTCGCTCTTAAAGTGGCTTGGGCCCACTTGAGCATGCGGTCGTGCAACAACTGCACAAAAATGTTATTTTTGCCCCATCCTCTGCAAACACATGCCTTTGTTGGCGAAATACCAGTGAGCATTGAGTTCCAGCACATTTGCTTAACTCACCAGGAAAGGGTTCTGGGGTGTGGGGGCAGAGCTCTGGCGTGACTGGTCCCGGGACCAGTGAGGGCACGCCCGGGTTGGAAGCAAGCGGTGCAGGGCCCGCAACTGGAACTGCAGCTCCCTGCGAGGAGGAGCCAGGTGCAGGTTGCGAGGGTTCCAGCAGCGTGAGCCAAGCTACTGCCTGAGTCAAAGTCGCAACCTCACCAAACAAGTGCAAAACCATTGACTCGTGGTGGCCCAGCAGGACTTCCTGTGCTGCGAGAGCTTTGCAGGTTGGATCCTGGTCTGCTGAGTCCATCTTGGTTGGAGCGTTCTGTCACACAGGACTGAATGGACTCACGTGCAAACACAGCTTCAGAACACAAGTGTTCACAGTTTATTTACAAAGTCCACCAAGGTGCAAAATATATACAAAGTGTTGGGCAGGTGTACAAGGCTCCAAAGGAAGAGGGAAAGGGAATCCACACACAACACCTCCAGTGATCACACCTCCATACTCTCCTCAGCTCGCACACGCTCCTCTTCTGCCACTTACGCTTCTACTTTCTCACACTCCAGTCTACTCAGCTGCACTCAGGAATTCAGGGATGGGAACACAAACAGGTCCAGGAAATCTATGTACATAAGTGAGTATTAACACTACGTCAAAGAATACTACAACAAGCAAACTCTGATTTAGCCAGGCAATACGAACTCAGGGCATTCAACGTTCCAGCAATGAGCTGCTCTGAGCCACAACCTTAAATAGTGGCCATGGAAAACAGGACATAATCAGCGGGCAGGTGTGTGGGCCAAAAGCGAGAACCCAATAATGAGCTCCACCCAGGCAGGCAGAGGACAGTGAGGAGAAGAGAGAAAGAGAGAAAAACATAAACAACACTGTGGCCCAACGTGAGTCAGCCAGAGAGACACGGGGACCGTGACATACTATGATGATCACTTTGTTTTTGTGCTGGTTTTCATCTTTGTTTTGTGCTGTTGGCTTTGTGTTCATACCTGAATAGTAAGAGAAATCATATGTGTGTCCTCATCAGGATAAGGATTTGTGTTGGTGTGTAGGATTGTAGCCTCAGGTTTATATTGTTAAATAGTAATTATGAGACAATGTGTTTCAGGTCATTTTACAGAGTGAAATGAAAGATGTTATGTTATGAGTAGTGTAATGAATTATTTTCTCATTGGAGTAATTAAGTAATGTACTGCATTACTTTTAATAAAAGTGTTCTGTGTAATATGTGTAATACATTACTTTT
Organism: Tylochromis polylepis; assembly: GCA_015107715.1. Lineage (NCBI taxonomy): Eukaryota > Metazoa > Chordata > Actinopteri > Cichliformes > Cichlidae > Tylochromis > Tylochromis polylepis. The sequence goes on from VVHJ01064851.1 coordinate 14,584, forward strand.
TTTTGAGTAATGACCCAACATTGATCACAATAATGGAATTGGAATTGCTAAATTCTTATCAATTCCCATCCCTAATGTTCCCTTTAATCCAATGGTTTTTGGTTATTTATTTACAGGCGTTTTTTTAAGGCAGTGAGTCATAGAATACCACAGAGGACAACATGACATGCAATATTTTTTGATACAGCCAATTAAAAATAATGATCTTGGAATAATATTTCAAGCCACTCTGGGAACACCCACTATGGTGAAAATGGAAAACCTTGATTAGGATTCACCCGTAGCTGTCACCTCATCTGGTCGGCAACATAACAAAAGGGTCACAGCAGGTTTCACTATGTGATTATTTTCTGGGAGTACAACAAAATTTTCCATAGCTCAATTTTTAGATTTTCCTGCTTATGAAGCTCAACCAGCCTGCTTCTTCAGCACTGAATAGCAGAAGCAAATAACAGGAAAACTGACATAAACAGATACTAATAGAATTTTTACAGTGAGGTAAGAGAGATCTTACTAGAAATATTTGCAGCAGTGTCCAAGTGAAAACTCATATCCTTATTCCCGGTCCGAGAGTTGTATCTGTGCTACAGACTTCCCTAGCATGTTCTCATAAGTTATGTATAAATAATGAAACTGTATCTTTAATTTGTAATTAACTGAAGGATGTATTTGATTTCTAGACCCTCTTGTTTAAATTATAACAAATGATTTTTAAAGAAATCAGTAAAACACATAAAAGATTCAATTTAAATCAGTATACACCGATCAGGCAGAACATTATTCTAGCCATGACCCATCAAGGCATGGACTCCAGCAGACCCCTGAAGGTGTGCTGCAGTATCTGGCACCAAGATGTTGGCAACAGATCCCATAAGTTGTGCTACTTATGGCACATCCCACAGATGTTCAATTGGAGTGACATCTGGGAATTTGGAGGCCAAGTCAAAACTTCAATCTCATTATGCTCCTGAAACAATTGGGCACACTATCCTGCTGACAAAGGCCATCAGGGAATACCACTTCCCTAAAAGGATTTATATTGTCTACAACAATGCTTAGGTAGATAGTAGTGTCAAAGTAACATCCACATAGATGATAAGACCCAAGGTTTCCCAGCAGAACACTGCCTAAAGCATCATACTGCTTCCGCTAGGCTTACCTTCTCCCCAGTGCATCCAGGTGCTATGCAAACACACACCCAGCCATCAACATAACACAAACATGCAAACATCAGACCACGCCACCTTCTTCCATTGCTCAGTGGTTCAGTTTTGATGATTCAGCCTTGAACCTTAAGGGTGACTTAAAATGGTGTGGTATAAGGACTGTACCGAAAATGAGAAAATGGAGCCAATGTTAAGAAAAATATAGAGAAATGGGAGTGGGTTCATATAATATAATATAATATAATATAATATAATATAATATAATATAATATAATATAATATAATATAATTGTGACACACCACGGACCCACACAGCATTTATGTTTTAACAGTCTTTATTTATGCAGTGTGTCAGCACTCAATGCTTCTCCCCAGCAGCTCAGCCCAGAGTTAATAATGCTGGATGGCTTTCCAGCTGTCCCTGTACACACACCCTCCTTTGGTCCTCAGAATCACTATAAAAGAAAGTAGCGTTCATTAATGGAATCCCTTCCACCTAGCCCTCAGCCTCCCTGGCACTGCCCCTCGAGCCCGCTGCACCACCCCTCCACTGCAGCAGAGCCAGAGACCACACCCCTGCCACACAACGCCCACCACCCGACTGAGGCTGGGGCTACATCTGGGAGAGGAAATCTGCCACAACCATCTGTGTCCCTGACCACCTTGAACTTAAAGGGCTGCAAAGCCAGATACCACCGGGTGATCCGGGCATTGGCATCCTTCATGCGGTGGAGCCACTGCAGTGGGGCATGGTCTGAGCAGAGGGTGAATGACCATCGCAGGAGGTAATAACGAAGAGAGTCGACCGCCCACCGGATTGCCAGACACTCCTTCTCGACCGTGCTGTATCTCATTTCCCGGTTGGTCAACTTCCAGCGGATGTACACGATCAGGGGGTTGACCCCCCCTTACCTGTTGGGACAAAACAGCCCCCAGCCCTCAGTTCAAGGCGGCTGTCTCCAGGATGAAAGGGAAGGAAAAGTTAGGAGTGTGGAGCAGCTGCTCCCCACAGAGACCTTTCTATACTTGCACAAACGCCACCTGGCACTGCTCTGTCCACTGGACCAGATCTGGGGCACCCTTTTGGGTGAGATCGGTCAAGGGGCTGGTCAGGTCTGCTAACCCGGGCAAGAAACGGCGATAGTAACCAGCCAGCCTCAGGAACCTTCTCAGGCACAGGCAGGATGCAATAGCTGTCATTTTCTCCACCTGCCCGCCCCCCAAGTGGTACCCCAGATATTATACCTCCCTCCGTCCAACTGCACACTTCTTCAGATTGCCCGTGAGCCCCGCCTGCCTCAGGGACGCAAGGACCGCGGCCACCCGCCACACATGCGCCGCCCAGGTGTTACTGTAGATGATAACATCATCCAGGTATGCGGCAGTATACGCAGCGTGCCGCCGCAGCACCCGGTCCATGAGGCGCTGGAAAGTGGCAGGGGCTCCAAACAAGTCAAATGGAAGTGTGACAAATTGGTACAAACCGTACGGAGTTGAGAAGGCTGTTTTTTCCCTGGACTCTGCAAACAACAATCTGCCAGTAGCCCTTGGTTAAATCCAGTGTCGTGAAAAAGCGAGCTGTGCCTAACCAGTCCAGGAGCTCATCAACTTGGGGCATGGAGTAGGCATCAAACCGTGATACTTCGTTCACCCTACGGTAGTTGACACAGAAATGCAGCAACATCTGCTCTCTGGGCCTGTGTGAGATGGTCACCGACATGGAGGGAGGCAGGAATTATGCAGTTTGACACCTCCGGCCCCAACTCATCTCTTTCTTTCACCAGGCTCACCAGAGAAGCGGTTTCAGCCTTTCTCCACACTTTAAGGAGATTGAGGTGATATACTTGTGTGGCTCCTCCCCTGTCTGACCATACCACTTCATAATCAATGTCCCCCACTTGCCGTGTGACCACAAAGGTTCCTTGCCACTTGACGAGTAATTTCAAGCTGGAAGAAGGGAGTAATACAAGCACTTTGTCTCCTGGTGAAAATTGCCTGAGTCTCGCTCCTCTGTTGTACAGGCACTGCTGACGTTCCTGGGTCTGGAGCAAATTCTCTCATGATAACCGTCTCAAAGTGTGCAGCTTTGGTCTCAGGTCCAGGTTGTACTGAATCTCATTTTTCGCAGGGCTCGGACCTTCCTCCCAGTTTTCTTTAAAAAGGTCAAGCACCCCTCGCAGCTTCCTGCCGAACAGTAACTCAAAGGGAGAGAATCCCGTGGAGGCCCGGGGCACAACCCGCACTACAAACAAAAGAGAGTCTAACCAGCGATCCCAATTGCGTTCATCCTCATGAATGAACTTCCGAATCATGGACTTTAAAGGTCTTATTCAGCAGCTCCGCCAGCCCATCAGTCTGAGGGTGGTAGACGCTGGTCCAAACAGATTTAATGCCCAGTAATTCGTACAGCTCTTTAAGTGTGCGAGACATGAACGATGTGCCCTTGTCAGTCAGTATCTCTTTCGGGATGCCGACTCGGACGATGACCTAAAACAGCGCTTGCGCCACACTCTTTGCAGAAATGGTGTGCAGCGGAACTGCTTCCGGGTATCACGTTGCATAATCCACCAGAACTAATAAAAAGCGATAGCCACGTGCACTCCGGTGAAATGGCCCGATGAGGTTCATGTCAATGTGCTCAAACGGGACTTCCATTAATGGTAAATGTCACAAAGGTGCTTTTGGAATGGCCGGCAGGTTAACAAGTTGGCATGCTACTATTATTCGCTCCAGAGTTTTATCGTATACCATATGCCCTGCCATGAGGTTGTAATGAGCCGCCTGGAAAATCATTTCCCAGTGGCTTTTAGGCACCAACAACTGGGTGTGTTCTTCCTCTGTGTGAGTGTCATGACTCACTCACTGCCTATCTTTCAATAATACAAAATGTGGGTAGGTCCGCGCTGCTTCACGTCACACGAGGTGACCATCAATTACTATCACTTGGTTGAAGGCTGAGCGTAGGGTGTCATCACGAGACTGCTCCAGTGGAAAAACTCCCTTGAGGTGAATCACCGGGGCCGGCGGGTCCTCCCTAGAAGGATCTACCGCCTCCTCCACCCCCAGAGCCAACATTGGACAACCCTGCATCACCGCTGAGTGCTGCGCAGACACTACATGCTACTAACGGTCATGATTGCATCTCCACATACTGCCCCAACAGGTTACTAAACCCTGGCCAATTTGTTCCCAAAATCAGGGGATGCAACAGGCGCGGGCTAACTGCAGCCATTATTTTATGCCTTTTGCCCTTAAATTTAATCAGCAGCGGCACTATGGGATATTTATGGAAATCCCCATGCACACATTTCACCTCCACCCACTCCGCCTCCAATAATGCTCCAGGGCGAACCAGGGTTTGGTGGACCAGTGTCTGCGTGCAGCTTGTGTCCACCAAAGCCTGGCGTATACCCCCTTGACACCTTACCAGAACACGGTACGTCTCTCCTGAGAGAGAAAAGAGAGTAGCGCTTATTAATGGAATCCCTTCCACCTGGCCCTCAGCCTCCCTGGCACTGCCTCTCGAGCCCGCTGCACCTCGAGCCCGCTGCAGCAGAGCCAGAGACCACACCCCTGCCACAATAATATAATATAATATAATATAATATAATATAATATAATATAATATAATATAATATATAAGTATTCTAAGTATTGTATTAAGTAACATAAATCTACTTAATGGATCTATTATAGTGTTTCTAATGGTAAAGTTTCTTTCTGTTAATCAGTATGGCTGCGCCTCTTTCTTTTGAGTATGGTCATGTTTAAGCTAACTGGTACAGTGTTGGGTGTTCTCTAAAGGTGTGTAGGTGTGTATGTGTGTGTGTGTGCCATTTCTAGCTGTACTGTTTCCGGCAGAAATGGGCTTCCTCCAAAGGGTGGCTGGCGTCTCCCTTAGAGATAGGGTGAGAAGTTCAGCCATCCGGGAGGGGCTCAGAGTAGAACCGCTGCTCCTCCACATCAAAAGGAGCCAGTTGAGGTGGTTCGGGCATCTGACCAGGATGCCTCCTGGGCGCCTCCTGGGTGAGGTGTTCCGGGCATGTCCCACTGGGAGGAGGCCCTGGGGCAGACCCAGGACACGCTGGAGAGATTATATCTCTCGGCTGGCCTGGGAACGCCTTGGTGTTCCCCCGGACAAGCTGGAGGAGGTGGCTGGGGAGAGGGAGGTCTGGGCTTCTCTGCTTAGGCTGCTGCCCCCACGATCCGGCCCCGGATACGCGGAAGAAGATGGATGGATGGATTTATTTTGGATATTCTGTAATCACACAGGGTTTACTGTAGCCCTATTGATTTCTAATTAGTGATCACGACTTACTACAACTTTTATCTTTGCCAGCATAAAAATAACTTATTTAACACACAAACTGGATTTACCAATAGTCAGAACAATGGGAAATTCAAGGAACTCAGTGAAGGTCTAAGAAGAATTATAGATTTACACAATTTGGGAAGATCTCTAGGATTCCTTGATCATCAGTTCAAACTATTGGACACAAGTACAAGTTATTTAGATAACTTATTATTTTTATTTAGATAATATCATATGATATTAAGTGTGATAAGTCTGAAAGATGACCCAACCTGTGACCTTCAAATAAAAGGAAAATGGTTAAGATATTCACAAACAACCTAGGAACCACCAAGGCTAAAGCCTGCCATGAAAATGTTGCTGGTATACAAGCATCACTATCCACACTGAGATGAGTTTTATATCACAATTGATAGAGAGGCTGTTCCATAATTGACATTCTTCAAGCTTAATTCAAATTTGCAGCTGCCCCTTGGACAATCCAAACACCTTCTGGAAAATGGTCAGCTAAGACAAAGCTTAAGCTGGCCACAATGACAATGATATGCTTGGAGGAGTAAAAATGAGGCTTTCTAACCTAAAAACACAGTACCAACTATCAAGGATGGTGGTGGTAGTGTCATCCTTCGGGGCTGTCTTGCTGCCAGTAGTACTGGTACATGGTACTCCATTGCATTGGATAGAATAATAAATGACTGCCTTAAGATTAAGTCAACAATTAGATGGCTAAAACTTTGAAACATCTGGCTATTGCGTCCAAGCTGTTGTGATTTGGACAATGAACCAAAACACACATCAAAACTTGTTTTGGGATAGATAAAGCAGACTAACATTAAGCTACTGGAATGGCCTTACCATGCCCTGATCTCAACCCCAGTGAAAATAACTATGCTTTAAAGCTAGATCCTTGCCGGGAAAGCAAACATTTAACCCATTAAAACTGATCGGTTTTAGGTCAAACTACCGTAACTCTTGAACCAAACGAAAAATTCCAACGGTTCCTGAAAGCAGCAACTCTGTGCTTTTCAGTGAGATTGGTTTCATTACAGTAATCCCAGGCAATGTGCCACATCCAAATCTCAGCAAATACAACAGAAAACAACACAGTAAACAGTGAAAACAAAACAATAAAAAACATGTTAAAAAAAAACCCGAAATGCACTATAAAATATTTGTTTTCTGTAGAGCTCCATCACACTCACTCATTCTCTCTTCTGTCAACCATCCTTTGTCTTTGCAGAACTGCTGTGACACTGTGCCTAGGATTCACTAATCTGAGATCAGTTACTAGCCATGATTAGTGTGGAAACACAACTGGTATTAGCAAATAAGCAAGCTTCAGAGACTTAGCATCATAACAGATAACTTTTGTCTTGATAACCACCTTGGCCACCATGTGATGTAGAGATACACAGTGAAAAAGTTGTTAATAACTCCTTTGTTACATTACAAAGAAAGGTTCTAATGGTAATGGAGGGGGGATAGCAGCTCTGAACATGTTCAGCCTAATAAAACAGGCAAATTGAGCCGATCAGGCTCAGAAGCGCTTTAAGATGAGCATGTCTGAATGTAATAAGTTTAATCAGCTATTTTACCAACACTCACCTTCATTTTACAATAATATTTTAATCCCCCCTGTGGATATTGACAGTTAACCTCACTGCGCAACCCTTTTAATTCAGCAGAATTTTTTTTGTTATTAATATTTTAATGCTTTTTGAACATTCAAGATGTGTTTCTGAGCTCACAAACAATTTTTTTCAGAGATATGTAGTCCTCACAGGACAATCAGCACAAACATGATTTAAAGAACATGCTGAACAATAAACAGAAATAAATAAAACATTTAAAATGAGCTCATTCTTAAACACATATTAATTCATTTAAGACTGATAGAGGACATTTTTCTGCAGAATAATAATTTTCACTCTTGATTTTTTTTTATGTACAATTGTCCAGTATACATGTGTACTGACTGTTTTCATAGTGTTTTATTCCTTCTTTTCCTAAAGGAATGATTTGAAAACTTCCTCCACCAGTCGTTATTTTCTTCTTACAATAAATAATTCTTTGTAATATGGTAGATATTTATTTAACTACACTGTAAACCCGAAGAAGTTAGCAGAACTTAAAAAACAAAAAGTTTTTTAAGTTGATGAACTTATCAAAACTCCAATATTTTGATTAAATTTGACATGTACCTTTTGAGTAAAATAAAAGTTAAATATTTAACAATTACATTAAAAAATATTTAGTAAGTTTTCATTTATGTATCCCATTGGAATAAATTGACATAACTTAAAAGAAATGAGTTCAACAGAGTCAGTTTTTCCATTTAGCAAAACTCAATATCTATGATTCACTTTTGCCATATATTCTAATTAAACAAAAGTCAAACATCAACTTTGAAAACTCAAGAACATATTACACAATTGCACTGAGTACTGCTAAATTTAACAGTTTAAGTACATTTCTTCAGTTCAACAGTATTTTCTTGGCCTCCACCAATAACACACTGCACTGTCAATATTCAAGAAATATTAAAATAAATAATTTTAAAAAATATTAAATGCTAAAGGAATCATGTACTTTTGAATATATCAGTAGCAGATTTGATTAATTACAGTGTAAACTGTTGAAACTAAAATTCTAAACTATACATATACCATAGTCCTGGTTCTGTTAGTTTTCAATTGCAATTTATTTCAACAAAAAATGAAATACAAGACCAAAAAAATAAAACAAGACACTATGCTCAGAGACTCAAGAGTCTGGATCACCGTATCAAAGTTGGGCAACAGTTTACCAGGTTCCAGACTACTTTACTCTGAATGAATACTATGTTGTTCTGTCCCTTGGGATAATTGTAGTAGTCTAGGGAGTAGTGAATAGATCAATTCAAACATTACCAAGAAGTTAATCAGCAGTTCTTGGAAGACCGTCACCTTCAAAGGCTTTAAAGGTTTAAACCACGTGGATTGGAGGCTGATTGGCCTGAAGAAGACCGGCAGAAAGATGACTGGACGAAATCAGTGATGTCACAGTGAGCTTCACTGTGTGGGAAAGTGGAAGTGATGTAAAGTTTAGATTAGCCACCAAACACCTGGGAAGCAGGCAGGTGTGTGACTACAAATCTTCCTTATTGAACTTACACATAAGCTTCATCACAAATGGTATGTGTTAATCTGATCCAGTTTTTCTTGTTGAATTGGTAAACAGTGGAGGAAGATGTTTTTGTTTGTGTATTATAATACACACAATATCTATCTAAAAAAAAATTCTGTATCACCTCTGCTGGCGGTCTTTATCCTTCAAGCTCAGGTCCTCTACCAGAGGCCTGGGAGCTTGAGGGTTCTGCGCAGTATCTTTGCTGTTCCTAGGACTCTGCTCTTCTGGAAAGAGATCTCCGATGTTGTTCCTGGGATCTGCTGGAGCCACTTGCCTAGCTTGGGAGGTCACTGCACCTAGTGCTCCAATTACCACTGGGACCAGTGTTGCCTTTACCCTCATCTTTTCAAGTTCTTTTCTCAGCCCTTGGTATTTCTCCGGCTTCTCATGTTCCTTCTTCCTGATGAAGCACACGGTCAGTTGTGGCCATCTTCCTGATGTACTCATGGATGTTTGTTGTCTCATCACGGACAGTAGCTCTGACAATCACTAGTCCTCAGCCTCTTTTCTTCCGCTTAGAGTACAGTCTCAGGGTGCTGGATTTGGGGTGAAACCCTCCATGGTCAGGAGCTTTCTTTACTTGATGTCAGTGGCTCCTATCTCCTCCTTTAGCCAGTGTATTATCCCAGCAGGGTATCAGATCAGGGTAGGTGTTGCCCAGGTTGTGTTCTTCCCATTCAGCTGACTCTTCAGGACTTGTCTGATGCTCTGCAAGTATTTCGTGGTTTCCTAGCAGCCTCTTCATGGTTCCCATTTGCCTGTGAGAGTCCCAGGTAATTGTATCTGTCCTCGATCTCTGCAATGTTGCCTTCTGGTAGAGCAATCCCCTCAGTTCTGGCTACCTTCCCTCTCTTTGTTACCATCTGACTACACTCCTCCAGTCTGAATGACATTCTGATGTCGTTGCGTTAGATGTTAGTGGTATGGATCAGTGTATATATACCTTTTTGATACAGAAAAGGAAAAAGATTAATTAATTATTTTACTGTATACGTAAATTATAATGGTTCATTTTTTCCTTTAATAAGACAATCCGGATCTGTGAAATTGTTGCTCAAAGAACTGCCAATTAAATCATACATGCTTTAACATTATTCTTGTTTTCAAACTAATTTTTCAGTATGCAAGCAGGTGGCTTGGTGCTACTTGAGAGAGAGGCTGGAACTTTGGTCAATCAATGACATAGCATGGTGGTGGTGTGTCCCCCACAACCCTGAATTTGATAAGTGGGAGAACATGGATGGCATCTTATTTTTATGTACTGTACATTTTACATGTGTTCCACTTTCATTCCTATTTCAAATATTTTTACCATATTATGTATTGTCATCCTGATATAAAATATCCTGTGAAAGACAGTCCTCTACACATATGTATTATTCTTTTAAACATTTCAAAAACTACCACAGCATTCTGCAGCACCATGCAATACCCTCTGTTACGCGCCTTGTTGGTCAGGGGTTCATCCTACAGCAAGATAATGACCCAAAATAATTCTGAAGAATATTTGATTTCTGTTGTAGAAAGAATGCCACGGGTGTGTTTAGCTGTTATATCTGCCAAAGGTGGCTACTTTGATGAGTCAAAGGTTTAGAATCCATTTTGGGTCACATATGACGCCACATATGAGCGGGCGGAGGGAGGTATGGGGTCTTCACACCCCCTTTTTCTGTACACCGTTGGGGGCGGGGGGCTGGGAGGAGGAGTTGGGCCATCCGGTCGGGGTCTGGGACACTGGGCCCCCCCTGCTGCTGCAGGACCGGGGGCGGTCTGCTCATCTCCACCCCAGGGGAAAGGGTAAGTCTCCTGGGTCTGGGGGCGGATTGCCCCTCGACCTGGGGGTATAGAGTATGTTTGGGGAGTGTGAATGTATCTACAGTGTCCATTTCTGTTTGTCTCCACGTTGGGCGAATGCTGAGTATTTGTATGTGTGCATGAGGGTCGGAGGGTGAGAATGCCTGTCTATGTCTAT
>VVHJ01064854.1:2326-13401 GCA_015107715.1 Tylochromis polylepis
GTTGGAACAGGAAGGTCTGTCCCCAGCCTGTTCCCACAAAGCTGGGAGGATGAAATTATCCAAAATGTCTTGGTATGCTGAACCATTAAGAGTTCTTTTCACTGGAGCTAAGGGGCCAAACCCAAGTTTATGTAGAAGCAGTCTGCTTGCCTAGGTGCTTGATTTTATACACCTGTGCCCATGAACGTGATTGGAACACCTGATTACAATGATTTGGACGGGTGAGTCAATACTTCTGGCAATATAGTATAGTCTCGAGTCTAAGAAAAGATATGAACCTAGAACTGAGTAGGATAGAGTCCCTTTAAGTGAATCATTATTGTCTGGGTTAAAAAGAGCAAAATAAAATTGCATTTATATTTCACATTAGGACTGTAGCTAATATCGGTGTATTTTAAGTACATTTCTATGTACAGTTACCACCACGTTCTCTCACAACATCTCAGGGACTGTCAGACTACACCAAGTGGCTCACCCACTACTCCACCAAGCGGCAGGGCAGCCCTGCTAAACCGGTTACATGCCGGTCATACGCCAGGTAAGAAAACGCAGACACACAACTGCCACGTTTACGTATGAGATGCTTCCCAAATCTCTGATGACTCCCCCCAGGGTTGGACTAATGGGGAATCCCTCAGATGGCTTCAATGGAAAAACAATTGCCATGACCATCTCTAACTTCTGGGCTGAGGTTACTCTGGTGGAGAGCCAGGCTCTGGTAATACAAATGTACACATATTTTTTTATAAACTAAAACATCTCTTCTGTCCTAAAGTTATGTGACCTTTGTAGGTTTTAGTCCCTCATCCACTCAATGACCCCACAGAGTTTGGGAGCCTGCAAGATCTGTTCTGTATCAGCAGTAAGGAAGGGTGTGTATGCAGCCAGTTCACCAAGCTCAAAGGCAGGATAGAGGTGTCTCAGTGAGGACTTTGAAATCTTTGTCTTTATTATTGACTGCAGGTACTTGGGGGGGCTTCGACTGCTGCAGGCTACATGTAAGAAGTTTTACCAGTTCTGCAACAACCAAGGGTGAGGGTCACTGCTGCTTTAAGTCTGTATAGTTTCTAGTAAAAGTAATCAGAGATGAGCTCTAATGTATCGTGTCTGTGTCCCACTGATTCGTAAGAGCTTCATAACAAAGCCTCTTCTCTTGTTCAAAGCTGATGATGAGGAGCTTGTAGAAAATGTCATAATACAGACAAGTAGTCCAAAAATGTAAAGGTACTACTGTCAAGATCTTACATGCCTACAAGTAGTACCGAGTAACTTCTAGAAAAGTTAAGAATGAAAACTCCCAGCTGCTGAAGTGAACTGCAGTTTAGTACTGAGGTATCAACAACAAAAACTGGGATGTGACGTAGACGAGATTTCACCATACAGCTGGTAACAGCAAAGTTGGAACCAATGTCAGACACGTGCTGCACCGCTATGTCACAGCTTGCTAGCTGACCACCCCCATTTTGGCTCTTAATGCAGAAAGCAAATATTAGTTAGCAAAGAAGTGTGTATGTATATATATATATATATATATATATATATATATAGCTACTTTGCTTTGTGGATTTATTGGATTTTTAGTACAGGATTTATTGATTTATTATTGGACGCTGCACTACTGTTTGCCATTATAATTTGTTAGCCATCTAGTATTCTTTCTCAGATATGACTGAGCTCGCGAGAATGTCACAGGCTAAAAAAAATATGGTTAGCCTGTTAACTATAACGTAGCAAATGTCTCAAATCATTCCTCTCAATATCTGAATTCGGGTGTTCTCAGGTGTATAAAATAGCACCCAGCTATGCAGCCTTTCTTCACAAACGTTTGTGACCGAGCACGTCGTTCTGCTGAGTTCACTGAATTTGAGTGTGCCACTAGAACACAATGCCACCTTTGCAGCAAGTCAGTTTGTGAAATTTCTTCCCTCCTAGATATTCGACAATGAACTGTAAGTGGTAACGCTGCAACGTGGAAGCTTTTAGGTTTCTTCCTGTTAAAAGGGAGTTTTTTCCTTCCCACTGTCGCCAAGTGCTTGCTAATAGGGCTCAGTGAATATTGTTGTGGTCTGTCGCTATGTAAATAAAATTGAATTGAAAATCTGCACGCTCCTGTAGGTGTAAGTGGCCCAGTGTCTGTTTAGTATATATTACCGACCTTATCCACTCAGATCCAGTCGAGACAGCATTTTGCTACGTGAGACGGTCGCCGCTTGTGTTGGCATACATGCTGGTGTTAGCTAACATTAGCCGGGGTCGGCTTTGAACGACACAAACAGTTCGTTGATGAGCTGATTGACTGAATTTAATCATCAATTCTTTTAAAGTGTGACTCATGCAAAGCTACTCCTGGAGTTAACAATAAGTCCCATTTTATTACAGTACAAATACTCACTTATTTTCAGTAATACAGTAGGTGAAATATTGTTATATTACACAACTGTAAATGAATGCATGAGTTCCCTGTTGAATTGTCCGAGCGTGCTATGGTTGTCGATGTGTTGGCTTTTTGAGCCACTTTAACAGTACATAAAGGAAAGGTTCAGATGCCACTAGAACCCTGTCAGCTGCGTTTCCATTTATCTCTATAGGTTTTGGATCACACAGATTAGTTTTCACAGCTAATGCTCATTCAACACGTGCCCCGCATTCTTCTCTGCAGGATCGCTTTGACAAAGCAGAACTTCACCCTGAAGTACGACACCAACATTCCCCGACAAGTGGTGAGGATGCCTTCAGATGCTTGTCCGAGTGTGAAACGTTAACAATTCTGCATGCACAGCACTTGAATATAGCCTGCTTGCATGTAATTCAGTCTAATGATGATGTCATATATCTCTGTTTCTGTGAAGGGCCTTGCTGGAAGCAGGTGAGTATTTCTGATTGATTTTGAAACAGCGTACCGTAACTCACAGATCATTTTGTACACTTTGAATGTAATACTTTACTTGTTTACCATCTTCTCTTTTCACAGTGCCATCGTCTCAGCTACCCTGAAGTGTCTTATGAAATTCTACAACATCACAGATAATGTAAGGACATGTGGCCAGTCTGCTTACGCACATATCGGAAATATATGGAATTCAATGGAAAGGTGGAGTGTGGACAAAGAAGGGCATCTTTGAGTTTAGTGCAGATCTGTGTCTTCTTCTCTAAAAATTCAGGGCACTAAATTTTTCCCAGATGTCGGCGTGTCACCCTGAGTCCCTTTTTTGTTTTTTTTTTATGTTGCAGGATCTTCCTAAACCAATCAGAGCCAACTTCATCCTCAATGTGGAGACGGACGAGCTGTTCATTACTGCTGGCCTGCAGGACCGAGTTGTACAGGTCAGTCTGATGATCCGCGGTGCGTGGACCTGCCTGTCAGTGTTTCACAACAGCTTAAATGTAAAGTAACAGAAGTCACTGTTGTCTCCTGCAGGTGTATGAAGGCTTAGTGTACATGGATTTCAGCAAGGAGCTCATGGAAGAGCACGGCTATGGTACTGACCTCCCTGTCAGCGCACGATAAAGTGCAAAATGTTATATTCTGCAAAATAAAACTTGTTGTTAAATCGTGTGTGTATAATTTCCACATGTACGTGGCAGGTATGCTGTTCCAAGCGTCTGGAGAACTTTCTTCTTTGAAAGTGCACTGCCTCGATGTCTTCTCTTTCCTCACATAATCTCAAACTGACTGTGTGATGTTGGACCAGGACGTTTGCAGAACTCACTGTTTTTCTTGTTGTATGTTTGGATTTGTTGTCATTGTGATGCTGAAACTGTCTTTATGTGTGTCTGTTTCCTCCATTATCAGGAACCTACATTTCTATGGACATGAGTGAACTTCCAGCGTTCTGGCTGGCCTACCTGAGTGACCCCAGTGACTCTGGTCGTATCCACAGCAACATCCGGCAGCGCTGGCTCAGTGGTATGCCTCCAAATCAGACGTTACTCTTCTGAAGGCAGATACCGTATACTGTCAAATGGTGCAGATGTTGTGGTGAATCCTACTGACAGTGATGGTCTCACTGTTTCCTGCTGTACTGGCACTTTGTAGTTATTTGCTGTATTTCACCAGTATCAGTACTGCGTCACGCACCACCATCAGCTCAGGATTAATGAGTCCATAATCAGTGTCATGTGCTGTTCACTGGCAGGAGAGGCCCTGAGACAAAGTCCATGTTTTCTACAGATAGCCTAACCCTTTTAAACAATGAAACGAACCAAAAACCCTCCTAGCTCACTTCCAGGTAATCTCTGCAGGTCAGAAACTCAGCCTTCAGACTGCTCGAAACGCCATTTCAGGCTTTTTTCTTTTTTTTTTTTTAATTGGCTCAGTGTGATGTCATAGAGAGGTGATATCTCTAATACGTTCATCTCAGCTCATCTCATCCCACTCTGACTGAAAACAGAAGCCGTACACACCTGCTGAGCAGCTTGTTTCAGACGGCTCGGCTCGGACAGATAGCACTTTCTGTTGATCCCACTGTACAGAAACTGGCTGTCATTGAATTGCAGGCACAGCAGGGACGCGCACAGGATAGTCCTGAATGAGTAGAAGTGAATGGAGGTAAATGGTGAAGCTAGTTAACAAGACTAAAAAGTCATATTTTTTAGCAGACAGTATCAGTAATGTGTCCACAATGGAATGAAACGGCAGCTAAATCCTTAAAAACCGTACACGCTGTGTTTATGGCATCCATTTCCAAACCAGCTCTCGATGTTAGAAGCACAAACCTGCTTCTACTAATGCTCTGCTGCTGCTCACGTCACACAAAGATCTTTTATTACAAATTTTTAAAAAAAGTCCAACTATGTCCATGGTCTGATTCTGATAAAAGGACTAGGTGTTACAATCCCTGATAATGCATTGCTTCAAATGGATATCAAATGGCTTCAAATGGCTACCATGAGGAAAGGCAGCCTGAGATCTCCACCAGCAGGACACCTCGCCAGCAGCGTACCCCAGCCTCGCAGGATGCCTCGGCCCACAAATCACTCTACCAAAATTTTCTTAGTTAAGCTTAGGGATCAATAACGTGTTAAAAGTGACCAGAATAAACCATTTCAGCTACATTTTTGGGCTTCAGCACCATGGGACCTCAGAGAGTCAGACTGGATGTTAGAAGCGCTCTGGCCCAGTATAAGATCAGTGGGATTGTTTTAAACTGAAAATGTGTTTGACAGTAAACACTCACAGGGCCGTGTATTAGACTGCTTCTGTGTTTTGTGTCTTTCTGCAGGGGAGCCTCTGGTCATCGAAGCCATGAAGGGATTTGCTGATCTCACTGATCAGGCCAGGTTAGTTTATCTGTAATTCAGGCAGAGACGGCCAGTGTCGTCATCCATCCCTGTTCAAATGGAGCTATTTTAACTGTTTCATTAAAGTCACTGGTTACCAGAATTTATCGATATCGCTCACCAGTTTGATTCCATATCGATTCCCACTGGGTTCTCATTGGCTCTGCTTTGAGAGTCACTGCCATCGCTAGGCAACACGTCAGCGACACTCGTGCATGCTGTGTGGTCGTCAGTGTTGGGGTCATTGCACATGTTACACTGAACACTTTTCTTAAAAGTAATGGAGAAAGTAACCGTTACACTACTCATTACATTATTTTGGCGTTTCTCTGTAAAATGTCTCATAATTATCATTTAGCGCTACAGCTCAGGTCACACACATGTGATCTTTGTGTTCATACCTAAATACTGACAGCAAAGATGAAAACCAGCACATACAGGCTTCAAAGTGGTCGCCATGGTGACCCTACTGTAGAAACGGAGGCTGCAGCCTGACTGCTCATCAGTTTGTTACCGGTTGAAGTTCAGGGTCTGACCGTGCCACATGTCAAGGCTTCATCTCCTCCACTATTGCTGGCACAAATGTAGCTGTGGCAGTTTGTGGCATTCAGTGATTTAAAATGAAGTTTTGTGTTACGTGACGTCTTCCCTCAGGACAGCTTTCCGGGACAAAGACTGGAGTCGCCTGGCACAGCTGATGGACCAGAACTTCGAGCTGCGCCGGTAAACTGCACGTTTGGATTTGAGGCATGCGTTTTACACTCGCTGTGTTCACAGCTAACGCTAACCCTTTATCCCACAGGTCTATTTACACCGATGCCTGTCTGGGTCCTGGGAATCTCAAGATGGTTCAGCTGGCGAGGCAGGTGGGTGGTGTTTAAAGACTCTACTGCATCGTTTATTTAACAGCATTTCACCTCCTGCTGTGTGTGCCTGCAGGGCTGTTTCTGTGTCTGTGCATTCATAAAGTCTGCGCTGATTCTTGCAGTTTGGATCAGCGGTGAAGTTACCCGGCAGCGGAGGGGCGGTGGTGGGTCTGTGCCTGGACCAGGCGAGGCTGGTAAGAGTGTGCTGTGTGGAGGTTATAGGTGATATTTCCCAACTGTTTAGGCCCAAAGAGTCATGCTGACACACTTATTTCAGCAATATTTGTTAGTCATGTAGAA
Organism: Tylochromis polylepis; assembly: GCA_015107715.1. NCBI lineage: Eukaryota > Metazoa > Chordata > Actinopteri > Cichliformes > Cichlidae > Tylochromis > Tylochromis polylepis. The sequence goes on from VVHJ01064854.1 coordinate 8,773, forward strand.
AAGCAGAGGCATACCGTTGGTTTACGCTTCTGTCTGTGATGTTGAAACATCGCAGGGATTAAGTGTGTAGTTAAACTTCTTTGTGCTGACAGAAGAGAGAATTTCACTGGTTCAGCTCGCTAACATCACAGTGGGCTGGAATCAGTTTGACTTCCCTGTCTAAGGCTGTCGCAGTAAACACTAAACATTTCAGTTAACTGACGTAAAGAAATTAGAAAAATGACTTTACAAGAATATTGTAGTCTCAGTCGGTTTGATCAGACTGGTTAACAGAAACCATTGGTGCGTGTTCACTGAGCGGTCGGTGTCTGTAGGACTGTGTGTGAACCTGAAACGAATAAAAACTAGACTGAAGCAGACAGTTGAACCTCAATGTGAGCCAGCTGGGAAACTAACCAAAACTGTGAAACTAAATTTAAATTTAAATGCCCACTAATGATAACTCTGGTCTGGAGCTTCACATTAATCTGGATATCTCATCGTCTTGGTTCTTTAGCTCACCGGGTAGAAAATCGATCGCTTTGGCTCCAGTGGAGCGCTAACTAGCTAACAAAAATCTAGAGCTACGTTTTGTCCGCGTTCTACGTGTGGAGCTCTGCGACTGGGCCGAGGCAGCTCACACCAAAACAATCGAGGGATTGTTTGCCAGAGCAAACAATATTGAGTCTAAGGTGAAGAGCACCTTTAAAATAGATTTGCTCAAAGGTTAGAGGCAAATAGGAAACCTACGTTTATAGATTCTGTGACGTGGTCAGAGAATGAGCTGTAGTTAAAACCGCGAGTCTCTGATGTACTCACAACAAATCGTGTGTACGGTCTCTGCCAAAGATCTGCCCTGTCGCTTTGCTCTTACCCGGTGTCGGGTGGATGTAATGTTGTGTTTGCTGAAACCTTCCCCACACCGTTCTGTTCTCTTTCCAACTAAATGATGTAGAAAGACTGTTTTATCCGATTTCTCCAAATATTTAGAAACTATCCATCTAGATCAGGGGTCTCAAACTGAAACGAGCTGTGGGCCACTGCTGCCACTGTCGTCTCATTGGAGGGCCACTTTAGTGTTCAAGTAGCACAAAACAAGAAAACAGCCACAAATATTTCCTACAATGTAGTGTTTTCTTTGTGTTTTTAAATTTCAAATATTGTATAACAAGACAAAACACAGATTCTTTCTTCTCCCTCTTAACTAACCGAAGCCTTTCACTGAACCACCAGACAAACACACTGGTCCTCTCTTTGTGGACAGACACGTGGCAGCACTTCTGCTGTCATTGTGTTCGTATTTAACAAAATAAAAGTGCAGACATAAGTGTGCATGTTAGTTTGTGAGTCTCTCACTGAACTACCACAGCCAATCCCTCAGCATGTTTGTGCTCTCTGCTCATGTTGGCTTCATATTTGATCGTTTTGTGCTTTTTAAAGAACTTATTGGAACAACAAACAAATCCTCCCTAACAAAAAAGTCACTTTAAGGGCCAAATATATATACAGGCCGCAAGTGACCCCCGGGCCACGAGTTTGAGACCCCTGATCTAGATGAAGTCAGTTGTGCCATGATTACAGCTTTCTTTTTACTCAGTGTTTCTGTGCCCCCAATAGAAAAAGAAAGATATCTTACAATGAGTTTGAATGTCAGTGACCTTGACCTCAAGGTCAGAGGTCAGTTTTTCTGAAAAACTGTAAGATTCATACCATCAGTGCATCTGCTCGGAGGCTGAGACACTGGCAGCCACCAGTATTTTCCCTTTAATTCACCCTGACACTCGTCTCCACCCATTCCACCCTGCCTGCACTCACAGAGTTTTATCCGATTTACTATATAGATACTATATAGTAAATCGGCGATATAGATACTATATCGCCAAAAGGATTCACTCACCCAGCTAAAATCATTGAATTCAGGTGTTCCAAACACTTCAATGGGCACAGGTGTACAAATTCACGCACCTAGGCATGCAGACTGCTTCTGCAAATATTTATGAAAGAACGGGTCGCTGTCAGGAGCTCAGTGAACTCCAGTGTGGTGCATGATAGGATACCACCTGTGTAACAGGTCCAGTCATGGGCTTTCACTCCTAAATATTCTGCAGACAACTGTTAGCGGTATTATAACAAAGTGGAAGTGACTGGAAAAGACGACAACTCAGAGATCCCAGATGTGGGAGGAGCTCCTCCAGGACGCCGTCCGTCGTCTCATTTGGATCCCCGATGTCGTCAGGCATGCAAACGAGCACGCGGGGGGCACACACACTCCTGAGCACCATTCTGAGCTGCTGCAATGAAATTTCAGTGAAACAAACTGGTCTCCAGCATCATTTTTTCACTTTGATTTTCAGGGTTTTTTTTTTTATATTCAGCCCTCTGCAGGTTGATGATTTTCATTTCCATCAAACGATGGGGCATCCTTTCGTTCCTAACACGGTGACCAGTCTGTATCAGTATAGATATCAACATGACTTTTCCCCCCGTTCAGATCTGATGTTTTTTCCAAGCGTTTGAGTTTTTTGGAGCAGTGCATGCTATTCCACTCCAAGTCTTAAAATATTAACGTCTTTTAAGACCTGAGCAAATAAAATATAACAGCAATATGACTAACAACAACAACAAGTTGGTGGTTAGCACTGTTGCCTCACAGCAAGAAGGTCCTGAGTTCACTTCCACCATCAGTTTGCATGTTCTCCCCGTGTTTGCGTGGGTTCTCTCTGGGTACTCCGGCTTCCTCCCACAGTCCAAAGACATGCAGTTAGTGGGGATAGGTTAATTGGTGACACTAAATTGAGACAAATGGCTGGCTGGCTGTCTGTATGTGTTAGCCCTGCGACAGACTGGCGACCTGTCCAGGGTGTACTCTGCCTCTCGCCCTAAGACAGCTGAGATAGGCTCCTGTGACCATGAAAAGGATAAGCGGCTGGATGGACAACAAATAATACTGGCCGGGTTTCCATGATGGGTGATTCAATCACAGTTGTTAATAAAAAGCATCAAATACTGGGTTGTAGAGATTTTTACCCTGCATGCTAGTTGTACACCCAACTAGTTATGGCTTTTTTTAGAAAATCCCAAATGTAATACATCACTTCTACAGTGACACTGTATGCTCTTAGCTTTTCTTTTGATTGTTTAAAAATGTGCAGGAACGCCCCCTTAGGGCCAGGAGTACAGCTGTGAAAAAATATCAGAACATTTAACAGAATCGCCATCTTCTTTGCTCCATTGTTTCCTGTCTGGTTGGAGACTGAGGAGCATTGGTCAGTAAACTCTGGTCTCGGGTCACGTTTGGTGCTGGGATGTGTTGGGTTTGTGTATCTGGAGCCTCTCTCTGTCCCTCTGATGCAGTCTGTGTTTGGCCCACTAGGTGGAGATGAGGCAAGCTTTCCAGGAGGCAGGCTGTGTGTTCTGTGTCATCTCACCATATAACCCATCTGCCAGCGCTGTCGGCGGCCAACACTAACCTCACACGTCTCCACACGGCTCGGTCGGCTCACTCGGGGCCAACTCGCGGCCATGGCACAGCGTGGCCCTGCGCGTGTCCGGAAGAGCTCCAGTGTCGTGTCAAAGGGAAGACTGAGAGGATTTAACACTACAGTGGAGAACAAAGCTCTTGATGACTTATATGGAATTAGATGAAGGAAATAATCGGTTATAATCTCCACTCGTTAGTGAAAGTTTGTGCAGTATTTTACGCTGCAAGCACTGCACCGCCTTCTTCCCAGAAAACAAAGGAAGCCTCTTTTTTTAGGAGACTTTAGATGGCCTTTATAAATTTTAAGAATTTTGTATTTCATAGAATTTAAAATGTGCTAGAAGTGCAATAAAAATCATTTTCAAGCCATGTCCTAATAAATTCAGGTATCACAGTTTGTATCTCACAGTATGTAGCTACAGTAGGTAATAGTGCCTATTGAAAGTGTTCATAATGATCCACCTGGAAAAATAAATCTGTTGGGCATCTTTCTTGGCCTTCAGACAATAATTCTGATTGCTACAGCGCCGACCGGGACAGGCGAGGGAAAAAAGTGTTCATAATAATGAGGAAAACTAAAGTGACACTAATGAATGAATCAACAGTTAGTATCTAGAAATATAATGAGTATGATTTGTTTTCATTGCTCTACAAAACAATTATTTGATGGAAAACTTTGTCAGGCTTCTGCTCAGGGTTTGAACCTCTGAGTGCCACCCAGTAGAAACGGCCCTGCTGGTATTCTGATCTACTGTGCAGTGAGTGACGGGCACCAGTGTGAACATGGTGCACTTCTTCTCTACATGTGATAATCACAGTATATTTGTACACACAATAAAGACAGCGGGTAGTGTTTGTGTTTAACGCCATAATAAAGCTGCCAGTGGCGGTGTGTGAGCCGCTCTGTACCGCGGTGCTGCCTCCTCCAGTGGGCGGAGCAGCGGGCTCTGCCTGGCCGCACAGCGCTGCTCTCTCTGCCGTGCAGTTGCCGTTATCTCTCCACTCATGCGGACCCAGCTGAGGCTCATGGACTAGCCGGAGGTGTCGTGCTGGACTGAGTCAGACTGTAGTGGGCTGAGTGAGGCCGGCTGAACATGGCTGCTAAAGAAGACCTCTACAGCAAAATCCTCCCTCGGAGGCTCCGGCAGAACCGAGCGGGCTCGATGAAA
>VVHJ01064855.1:0-11772 GCA_015107715.1 Tylochromis polylepis
CAGATGAGACCAAAATGGAACTTTTTGGCCAAAATGCAAAACGCTATGTGTGGCGGAAAACTAACACTGCACATCACTCTGAACACACCATCCCCACTGTCAAATATGGTGGTGGCAGCATCATGCTCTGGGGGTGCTTCTCTTCAGCAGGGACAGGGAAGCTGGTCAGAGTTGATGGGAAGATGGATGGAGCCAAATACAGGGCAATCTTGGAAGAAAACCTCTGGGTCTACAAAGTATTGACTCAGGGGGCTGAATAATTATGCACACCCCACTTTGCAGTTATTTATTTGTAAAAAATGTTTGGAATCATGTATGATTTCCGTTCCACTTCTCACGTGTACACCACTTTGTATTGGTCTTTCACGTGGAATTCCAATAAAATTGATTCATGTTTGTGGCTGTAATGTGACAAAATGTGGAAAAGTTCAAGAGGGCCGAATACTTTTGCAAGCCACTGTATCTCCCTCTTTCTCAGTTATGGGTGAAATGCAATATAAGGCTTAAACATTTTGTTTGAACAACAGAAAAAAAAAAATGTGTGCTGCATTTTTGACAGTCTACATGGTTTTTCATTTCGTTTGACATTTAATTTGACTTTCTATGTCACCTCATGTCCCACTAAAAGCGGAAAAAAAAAATTGAAATGAACTGTAAACAAAACCCTGCTACTTTAGCTGCAAGTAGTGCCGTTTTGGTGGTTTTATGTATTCTAAGTAGGTTCCACTTGACATATTTGTCTAAACCTCTTACTGAGGTGTTAATGCAAGCTACTTTCCAGTGACTCTCTTGTTACGCTAAAACAGTTTCATATTTCATCATTCAATTTCCTTCCCTGAATCATTTTGCAAGTAATTCTTGGTAGTTACTGGTAAGACAGATTTCTTACATTCCCAAACAGAAACTCAACTGCATTAGAATAACAGAAACATACTTTTTGTTTAGAAATGTATATCTATTTATTTAAAAAAAAAAAAAAAATTAAATGTGCCATCTACACAGAGAAGAGTGAGCTTAGTACCTGAGAAAGTGGTTTTATACCAAAAGGCCACACAAGGGGTTCTTTCCAATTAGTTGCTTAGGCCAAAGTCATTGCATCATGTCGTCGTTAACAATTTGGCATATTTAAGTGAAACTGGCAAAAGTCCTCCATATGACAGCATACTAAATGTCACAACATAGCATCAAACCTTACATATCCCATATAGCATTGTTGTTGTCTAAGATTGCAGTAAATTACAGGACTACAGTAGCAACAGAAGGTAGCAGCAGCAACAACAGTAAACAACAGTTTGTTATAAGCAGCAGCACCAGAAGCAATCAGATGCAGAAGGGACTTTAAAATGCTCGACACCAAAACATGTTATCAGTTATTCTCAGTTATTAGACCTCTGCTGAGGCACTGTTGTTAAAAACAGCCTTATTCATGGTGCACATTTTGTATTGGACGAGGAAACACAGGTGAGTCATAACAACGATCATTTCTGTGGGTCTCGAAGCCACACCAATGAGCTACCATAGACAATATTGCTGAAACTGCATGCAATGCACTGATCACCAACAAAGAAGAAGCTACTTTTGGTTGCGGCCTTATTTACAAGGGGATTGCTACAGCAGGAAGCTCGGCATGTTTGATTTGACAGAGTTTTTTTGCCCTTCCTGACATGACCCAAAAGGGATTTGTGTCTCTTCTTATGATCGCCTTTTACTTGTTAGGCCATTGGTAAACCACTACACTATGGAGCCACTTCACTAATACTCGGGGAAATAAAGGTATAATAAATTAGGTCACCTAGATTTATGTATACACTTATATATGTGATGGGAATAACTAAATGGGTAAAGCATTCACTGAAAAAAAAATGACTCCATTATTTCTACCTATGGTGTTCCATAGTTAAAACTACTTTACTCAGATATAAAGACACAATAAACTGAATAACATCAGATTATACTTTTAAATGAAGAAAAGAGAACCCAAAAAAATAAAGGGGAGATGAGGGAGGGTTTCAATTAAGCCCAGTCATATGCACATAAAGTCCTATAAAGAGATCTAATGATCCAAAGTAAGTGAAAACACCAGGTGTTGGACCTTTAAATAAATTACATAGGTAAATGTGTGTGTAGGCGAAAAGATGGCATTTAGGGAGTTCAGCCAATGCTCGGCTTATATAGATGGCATTAATGACTGTGTTCCTGTCTGAACCTACGCTATGAGCTCCATTTGTGCTTCCTCATCTACTCACTCCTCTTCCGTTCTCCACTCTGTGACCTATGAATCGATCAAAGGCCACCATTACCGAGGATGTTCCAATCAGCTAAATGTAGCTCAGACAAGATGAGCAGGAAAGGAAGAGATCTTCAAGAGGATCTTAGAGGCATAACACACAGTTGTATCATTTTTTTTTTCTTAGCAGAGTCACAACACCAGAGTTGAAATCTGCTTATTGATCAGCCACTGCAGCTCATATGATCCGGCTGTAAAAGCCTACATTACTTCCACTAGCCACACTACAAATTGCAATGTATTAGATGTGTTAATCTAAGCTGTAAATGAATGATTAAAAACAATTTTCCTATTTTCTTTTCCTAATTAACCAGCCCTTTATCTCTATAGTAGCATTGTACTACAGTTGTGTGAAAGCAAATCTTAAAAAACTCCACTTTTATCCTTTTGAAAACCACAGCACCGTGTTTCAAATGACTTACTTATGTTTGTAATTTTGATTGCATACATGTGTCCACAATGACAAATATGGCTACATGTATTGCACTACTAGCAACCCGATGCTATGCACATAACAGTCAAAAACTGTGTCCAACACTGTGCACTTCTCACCACTTACTGCTTCTATCTTGGTTACATAGCAAAAAGGAGGGACTACCAATCAATTTTTTGGCCAGCAGATTGAGGACACATTTGCAGTGCCGCTAGCTAGCTAGTAAAGGTCTCAGTCACACAGGTTTAGAAGACCAGTGACCTCTTTGAACCTTCCCAGGAGATGGCAAGTGGTTGCTAGAGGCTACTGGGTGTTGGTGGGTGAAATCAGTTGCAAAGTGTGTTTTGCATATATATCGCCTCCCTGCTTTCTGCTTTGTTAGCTAGCAGATTGTGGCGGTTGCTTGTAGTTAGCACTGAAGACATAGACTTATTTGCAAAAACTGCATTCAGTATAAAAGTTTTATCTTACTGCTGAAACCAACATGTTTCAAATGGTGCAAGTTTTACTTTGAAGGCGAACAATAGGTTGCCAACCGCCTTAGGCCTGCATGACCAGGACCCTAGAGACTGAATTTATCAGGCACTGGCATGAAATGTGTGGTGGCATCATTTGGTGTTTATGGATCTTAACTGCCTTCTTCAGCTGAGAAGACTTTGTTGTTATATTTTGTCAGAGGGAGGCCAAAATGTAACAGCTGCTGTGTCAATTAGTTTCAAATACTGCAATCATCATTTCTGATGAGCATACAACTTGCCATGTTTGATATGAGACTAAGAAACCCTGTTGAAATTCACCAAGTATGTTGTGTACATAGTGTACGACATGGGGAGTGTGTCTCAGCTGAGGCAGAGGAATGGACTTGATTTAGAGCTTGTACTGCCATATAAGACCTCATGCCACTTGTTTTTGTGATAAAAGTGGTTTTATTTGTGCTATTTTCATTTAAGCCCAATCTGTGATGCCTGCATTTGATCTACCATTAGTATTGAGGCGGAAACCATAATTGATCACGTCAAGCGGAAATGCTTTTGATATCATTTTCCTAGCTTTAAAAAAAAACAAAACAAACTATGAATCATTCACACAAAAAGCATCCTGAGATTAATCAGAATTAATAAAAATTAGAAATGATGAAAACAAAAAAAGAACGGCTTTAATTCTCGCACAGCTGTATGCATTTAATATGAGAAGTAAATGACTTTCTGATCTTATAATTCAACCTGCATTGCTAACTCATGGCACTGATCTGCTCGCAGTTTATTGAAAATCGACAATCCTGATGATGGTCTGTGACATTTTTAATGTGTTTAAGGTTTAATCACACAGCATGCCTATTTGAAAAAGTATTGATGGATGGCCTTTACAAGTAATTTCTTATTACACAAGGTTGAATACACAAGCATGACCTGACTCTTTGTTTTTTAGTTTTCTTGCTCTTACAGACCTTTCTGTGCTTGTATAGGGGCACAGTTCAGAGGTGAAGATTAATACTTCCAATCAGAGCTTCAAAACCAAAAGCCATATTTGTAGTACAAAATGAGAAAAGGAAGCTTATTCATGCATACATGCATACATACATACATACATTTGGATCTCCATTAGCTTTCACTGTGTGGTTACTACTCACCCTGGACCCCAGGGAGGACTAGCAACCACAATAACGATTTTTTAATACATCATTACATTATCTGACATGACATTTTTGACTTTAAAGCATTCTGCATTTTTCTGAGGATGAATTCCAACTATTCAAATGTTAAAAAGTAGCTTTGTCTGGGCTTGAAGTGGAAAAATACAAAATGTTGACAGCCTCTCAGGAGTAAAGGCCACAAGCGATTAAGCCCTTGCCTGCAGAAATGTCGTACCCAAGTCTGATCACTTTCAGTCTTTTTCTAAACGGACCACTATGAATCGACTCTTAAAGGTCAAGCCATCTCTGATATAAGGACAAACAATCAGGTTTGTGCATTACTGTGCTCTCTGATCCCCTCGCTTGTCTAAAATAATGTATTCGTTTACTGTTATTTCCCGTTTGCAAACAACAGAAAACAAGATGACAAAAAATACATGTAACAGCAAACATAAGGGAATACTGTATCATGACTGCCCGTGAATACCCACACATGGCTCTTGCTAATATGGCTAATTAATGAAGGTGACATGAGACCTCTATGGCTTTAAGCAATGTTATGGCTGAACTGGCAGAGGAAGAGGGAGAGCTTCCCTCTTCTTTATTCCACATTAGTCAGGACTGTGACAAGAGCAATAGATCTGGAAACCCTGTACAGTAGCTGCCCGACCACAAGCCATTCTTTATCTCATGCCTGTGGGGCCCTTCTAGTTTGGATGCTATCCCTCTAATCACCTGGAATTAGATAATGCCTGCCAGTTAAATACAATTATCTTGCTCTTTTGAATAGAAAATCTTAGTAATTACTGCATCATTCATAAAGATCTTCTCTCACTCTCATCTCGAGCATTGTGTTTTCAGTATTTTTAGCCACGTTTTCTGGTGTCTCAGTGCTCATCCCTGGTCAATTTTGCTGGCCACTTTTGAAACACCTTGAATTTAGCGCTAATGAGAACTAAGTAAACTAAAGTATGCTAGCAAGCCCAATTTAGATTTTGATCATGAAGTGGCAAAAAATGACCTCTTACCACTGTTTGGTTTATTTTAACTGAAAAATTATTGTACTAAAGCTTGATTGGTACTGGATTTGTGGGGCTGATATAAATACCCCACAAATCCTTTTAGGGAGAAAAACAGTTTTGATATTAATTTATCAGTATAAAAAAAAATCCACATTGCCATTATAGTGTCTTTACCTTAATGTGTTAAGATAAATGCAGTGATTTGGACCTTGTTGTATCCAGACAGTATCTCCCAGTGGATCAATCAGTTTTTCATTGTGGCGAGTCTTTCTCGCTGGCTTACATGCCAAATGAAGTTCTAAAATTCAACTGACTGTGATTACAGTTTGAGTTGTACTCAAAAGTGATGGGGTCGTTTTATATTAACTTTCCAGAATTGCATTTCACAAACTATTTAGCAAGCTACCCCCTAACTTGCCACTTGATTCCGCACCACCATCTGCCCAGCTGTGATGCGCTGCTGAGTATTCCTAGCAGACTGCATAAAATGGGTCCACTTCAGTGTGCCCTCAGCTGCATCACTTTAATCAAAACATCACCACATACATTCAAACAAAGCTCAACACTCAAGTGATAGAAAAATCCTTCGAGCTTTGAGGTCAGCAAGACAGTCCGGTTCCTCGATTCACCAAAAATGATCCATATACTATAAAAGCAAGCACACATCGAGACATTTTCTTTTAAGAGGTTGTGGTTTTAGAAGAGGTCCTCTTCACAGATTAGATTTGGTGAGCTTATTTTCTCATGAGCACTCAATATGTTTGTGACAAATGCCTGGCAGAATGACTGTGCAGCTCAAGATTCCCTCGCAGTAGAAAAAAAACCCTGTAAAATACTGCACTGTATTGTATTTTACAGTCAGGAACTGCAATATATATGATTTAATACTTATTAAACTTGACTTGTACTTTTCCACTAGTTTTCATTACGGAGAATTGATATGAAAGTGCTTTGGCATATGCCATTTAAAACATGGTCTTCATTTAGCGGTCTGCCTATATTCTAATATTGAGAAATGGAGACAAATGAACAGTGACAGAGGGCCAATTACAATTGCTATACTAAATGGCCATATTAAAATGATAACTAGTTATAATCAAGACATCAAGGAAACTTGACAGCAAGAGAGAAATGCATTGATTATTTCCCACATTTCTGTGTTAACAAGATCAAAAATATTGACACTGTGGTCATGAGCGTCAGAGCTCCTCACAACCCCGAATCTGACGGCAACCACAACAAATTTGCGTTTGGATTCACACTCAAAAACGATGGGAAGAACTCCACAATGGCAATGCTAAGAGATAAGGTGCACTTTTTCTGGAAGTGTGGGAGGATAAATGACCATCTGTCCTCTCAAATTAAGATGTACAGAACTACTTCAGAATGGAAATGGCAACTCCCTATCTGCAGGCCAAGGAAAGAGCACATCACACTGGCAGAGCAATCAGAAAGGAGCTGAAAAAAATAATTGAAAAGAAAAAAAACCTCCATTATGGCCTCCCATTGCCCCGTAAACCAAATGAGAATATTGTTAAGGTGTTTGCGGTGAAGAGAGCAAATCTGAGCAGGGGTGTGCCATTTTTCTAGCTGTGGCAGATCAAAATTAATGTTGTTAGGGAACAACACACTGATGTACAATAGCAGGAATGAGTGGCTCTGGCTTATATAAACTGCCGTGGCTGTTTTAGTGAAAAATCATTAAGAAATGCATATGACAAAAAAAACGTTGTTTCATTTTAATCTGGCTATATGGTTTTGACTATTCTAATCGGTGTGTTATACTTTTTGTTAGCACACCCTGTATTCTGGAAGAAAATGTTTGAGACACAACAGCCTCGATTTTGAAATAACTTTCTTTTTTTTTTTTACTTTTTTTTACTTTTTCCAACCAGGAACTTTCATGCTTGCCTCTCTCTCTAAAAAAAATAAATAAATAAATAAATAAAAATCACTGACCTATTTAAACTCCTTAACTAAAAAAACCCCAAAAAGTTCCATGTATCACTGCTGTATAAACACACAGTAATTTGGCCCACCATGACATATTATTTATTTATCATTGGCAAATATTCAAATCTTGCAATTTTTATTGTGAAAACTATTCATATTTTACATTGACTTATAGTCGACCTGGTTAGTAAAGGATTTAATCCTATCCCTTTGCAAAAAATCTTTAGAGGCACACATGTTTGAAATGCACATTCGAGAGCTCACCCTGTGCTCTCCATTTCAAAAGGAGCCCACTGTTGCCAGTTTTGCAGCCAAGCTAAATTGGCAGCCAAGCCCCCAGATGTGGGGATTATCATAACCCTTTAAGTTAAGCATATTCCAAATGTTGCAGGATATTGCAACAAAGATGCCACGTATCCTTTAAAGGTTTTATTGTAGTTTGCCAACTGTGCATCCTGTAATAAAGGTTACATGGTATTTATGCCATAGTCATATAAGGCTCATCACAGCCATTACAAAACTACCATCAGGACACTCCCTCTCTATTAGGTTAATAACCTGATGTTGCTGCGTTATCATCTATTACACTGAAACTAAAGACCTTATGTGAGTACTTCTGTGTATGAATAGCTTTGATTTCTTTATTTCATCAGCTCTGTGCACAGCTTGAGGTTAGACGGGTGTAATGAGGTAATTTGAAAAGGTTTTGTCTAACCTAAAGGAAACAAACACATTTATACCAATGTGGAATCATTCTTTTAAACCCACACAGCAATGTTAAGCCATTAAGAGACTTGAGCATCTCTTCAAATGAGCTGATGTAATGTGACTATATGCTGCTGTATAGCTGATGTTATGTGCTGTCATCCTGAGTTGTGTGCTGAATCTTGTATTGTTTATTCCAAACTACCTTTTGTAAGAAGTCACTAGCTAAAGCTCTCCAGAATTATGAGTGTTGTTGCCATAGAGCATGGCTTATACTGCACACACGTACATCCCTCTGGAATATTAATCCCATCCCAATGGGGCAGCTCAGAGTATGAAAACAATAAGATCCCAATGCTTGAAAATCCTCAGGAATTGACAGGCACACCCATTTAAAAGAAGAAAACAGAGTGGAAAAAAAATAAGACAATAAGCATGCAAAGCCATCAGTACTTTTCCCATAAGAGTTAAGGTTTTAATTCCATCAGCCACAGACACAGAAGCAAACACTGCAAAGCAGTTTAGTATCAGTGAAATACAGATCAATAGCCGGCAAGAAATTAGAAGAAGCAAATATTGCAGCCAATAACACATGAAGCATGCATGTGTTAAATTGCTTCACATTCAGATTTAAGTGAATCCTCTTTCAATTCTTAACTGCTCTGTAATGATGAAGCCTGAATGGGCTCATAACCCCTATAAGCACCTGCTGCAATAGCTGGAATATTACCATTACCACACCACAACTCTAATGGTTGCCACTCTACGTCATTATGAAATTGCCCCCAAGTGCACCAATGAATGGCGTTAATGTGGTCCCAATTTCCTATTGCAAGGTCTGCAGTGTACCGTCATTGTGGTGAGCCAATGAGGGGTTTAGTGGACAGAGATAATTGTGGTCCTGCTCATCATGACTACTGCAGTACTTAATCTATTGTATATGCTGCAAAACAGTGTACAGAAAGCTTTTTGCTCCTTCAGTAGACCGTTGCTCTCCATATTCTCATCTTGTTACAGAGTGATCGCAGCATGTTCCCCCAGATGGTTGGCCCAGGCGTACTGGGTGTCATCACCTCACTGAAGAGCAATTTAACAGTTAACTTACTCCACGCAAACCCAATTACAGGTAAATCTAATCCTGGATTAGACAATATGCAACTAGTCTTTGTTTACAAGGCTGGGGAAAAAAGTGACGCCCGATCTGGAAAAATTCCATTTAAAGGCCCCAAATAGATCTGCCCCGACTTACCGCTCTGATCGACACCATTCTCTATTGCATTTACTTTGAGAAATTGCAATATTATTGACTTGCTAGAAGCGACAGAAACGGAGAAACAGCACAAGTGTATTACTTTTACTTCACTGCCACCAGACTTGGAAATAAGGTCATATTGTATAAGCAGTGCATTAAAGCAGCTTGATTTGACTTATCAAATCTACCGCCCTGATCTGTTTCAGGTACTGTCCATTTGCTGCACCAAATGTCACATTCTGACACTGATAGGTATTAGTGTTTTCCTCGTATCTGGACACATTAACTTTGAGAGCTGACCCTACCTCTCTCTGCTCTGCATTATTTTCCTGCATGCCAGATGAGAGGAGGTGAAGTGCAGTAAATCAAATCAGTATTTGACATGCTGTCATTAAAGTGGAAACTGTTCTACTATTGGTATATTCCCAATCTATTTCTTCTGAGCTTATTTGAAAACCTCACATAATTATTCAGTGGATTGGGGCTTTCCACAATTCATCTGTCTCTTTATGTAACTGCTGATTTTTCTTTACAAGAATGGCTCAAATTTGGAAGTAAATTCTTTATTTCAGAGCCAATAAATTAAGTTAAATTATTCCAAAACCATTTCATTATATCTTGAACTCCTAAGCAAGTCAGTTGTTATTCAATTTTTTATGGACTGTTAAGTTACAGAATACAACTTTGGGATAGCTGAAACCTAAACTTTCCTTTTTTTTTTTCCTTCTTCACATCTTTCTGGTGTGGTGTTTTTTTTTGGGGGGGGGGTTTCTGTCTATACAGACGGGAAAAAAACAGTAGATTCAGGGGAAAGCAGCAACATCAATATATTACAAACCACTCCAGTTGCCCTCCAATCTGCTCCACACATTCAGACACATGTGTGTTTACTCAGCGTACAAGGTCATGGCTCCAAAGACAGCACTGTCCACAAAAAAAGAGAGTATAGAAATGAAAAGCTGTGCCTAGAAATGAAACGTATTATATGAATTATAAAACAGCCCAGCTACATTAGCAAAACGACATCAAATGTGAATAGCAGAGTGCAAAGAGAAATTATATTTCAACTGAACTGCAAGCAGGGACATGTATGCACACTCTACATCATAACCATCTGCCTTTTTCTAATATTTGTAGAAGCCTGTATGTTTTGGGAGGAGTCCATTTTGGCAGCTATAACCTCGCTCAGTCTTGTACTAGAAGCCAACCTGCTGTATATCCCCACATGCAATGCATTTGTATCATTTTAAAACTACAGTCTTGGGCAGGTTGTTGGGCAGGAAAACAGCTTCTCTTCCACCTCCATCATTCTTCACCCTGCACCCCCTTGTGGATACAAGCACACAACAAACACACAAACGGCGCACTTGTGCAGCAGCAGTGTCATCTGGTCCTTTCAGCATCACTTCTGTCAAGGATCTTTAGCCAAGGCCAGCAAAGGCCACAAGGGATGGAACGGGTGCTGTCACGCACATCTAAAAATCTTTGATCCCATCCATGTGTTTAAAATTTCATACACAGCCATTAGCTTGTGGTAAGTTGGCTTTTAAAGGGGACCACAGAGGAGGAACCATTAAAGTACATCTGGGAGGTCAGGGAATTCGCTGTCGTGTGCTTTGAGCATGCCCTAGTTAATTTTCCAGCAACAATCAAATTAAATTAGATTCAGACATTTTTGATGTTTGAAAGTCTTGCCTGTCAAGGAACTCAAAAAGTAGGCAGCACATAATTTTTCATTTATACTGCAAAATTTCCCTTCATGCTGACTGATGTCAAAAGATGTTGGTCCTTTGACATCAGCGTATCTACAGAGTTGAATATTTTTTAGACAAGACCGGAAGCTATTAAAGATGGCCTGTCTCAATGGGCTGGGTAAAACCTCATCATTAATTTACTTGAATATTTAAGATATTGTCAAGATGTCTTGTAGAAAACCAATACAGTTAATTCATTACTGTATGTATGACTTTCTATGTTGGCACAGCCGTTCCTTCATTCATAGTTTCTGTTAGTTAACGGTGCCAGATTAATTAGATTTCCAGCAAACATCTTTGCTGTATTTTTGTTGTCTGTTGCTGTTTAACACAGAACTTGCTCTATCCTGATTAGATATCATTGATTATGT
The DNA here is from genome assembly GCA_015107715.1 of Tylochromis polylepis. Classification (NCBI taxonomy): domain Eukaryota; kingdom Metazoa; phylum Chordata; class Actinopteri; order Cichliformes; family Cichlidae; genus Tylochromis; species Tylochromis polylepis. The sequence continues at coordinate 11,411 of VVHJ01064855.1, forward strand.
GTTTCCATTTTTTTCTTCTTTTGAATAGAAATCTGTGAAATGTAATTAGAATTTCCTTTAATTTGGTGATGAAAATTATATCGTAGCAGACAACAGAATTTGAGCTGCGGTGTTTTGTGCCTACAATTTTTTTTTCCATTGCTAGCACTGCATCTTGATCAGTGAATATCAAAAGCATCCCTGACTCTTTTTTTTTTAAATCCAAAGAGATATTAGCGCTACTCTACTAGCTTAAATCTTTACTTCACCATAATAACAAGTAACATATTACTGTAACATAAAATCAGTTTTAAGACTATAGAACTAACACAATGGAGAAGCATAGCATCAGATGATGCGGGGGGGGGGGGGGGGGGGGGGGA
>VVHJ01064855.1:16188-50282 GCA_015107715.1 Tylochromis polylepis
TTGGGCCCCCCCCCCCCACATAAGGAAAAAAAAAGGGGGGGGGGGGGATTCATTTAGATTAGTCACTTGCTGATCTTCCACTTCCTGTCACAATGAGTAGACAGGGGGGCTTTCGGACAGGGGAAGCTACCTCTAGAAAACACATTCATGCTGCTAGCCAGACAGGAAGACATCAGAGAAAGGGAGAGAGAGCCAGCAAAATTCTGGCCTACTCCTAGCCAAAGAGCGACAGGGAGAGGGAAAGAGGGAGAGAGAGAGAGGGAGGGTGGAGCGGGGTGGGGTGGGGAGAGGAGCAGGAGAGCAGTAATACGTTTTCATCTGAAATATTAAAGCCTCTGCATTAATCTGTCTTCACTCTCCCTGGGGTGCTGGTGAAGGCTCTCTCTGTCCTAGAGTTCCCCTGAAAAAGGACAGAGGCTGACTACCACACCTCTCTTCAGGACACAACTGCCTCTCCACCTCTCCTTTCATAATGGCCATTTAAGTGTTTGAGTGGGAGTGGGCAGTGTGCTAAGGTTTTCTGAAATGGCCGCTACGGGCTGCAAGCTCCGACTGACCAATTTTGAATTTAAGGACAATGATATTTTTTTTTCCACACTTTGAAGAGTTAAAAAGTTCTAAGTTCAATACCTGACAAGCTGACGAATAATACTTTGATGGCTGAATATTTATAGCTTTTTTTAATATCAAGTAAAATGTGTTCTTAGCTCTAACATTTGCTTATTATTATCATCATTATTTAGAGCGATATTAGCAGTTGATAAATGAATTAGTTCATTCAATTAGTTAATAACAAATTAACTATTTTAGCAATTTACAGGGAGCACGTAATATATTTTCTAATTCATTTTTTTAATCTATTTTTTATTTTGTAAAGTTGCCAAATTACTTGATACTGGAAATACTTCCCTAATTAATCGCAGCATTTTAAATTTCAATTCATCATTCTGAGAAATATTAATAGATAGCAAAAATTAATTAACTTTTGCTACAGCTGAGTAAGTAAGTGTCCCATCTGATGCATCAATGGCATAATTAATATTTTAACCTTAAATGGACACCGATACCAAAGTCAGCAGGTCAGTTTAAGAGTCTTCATTAAAGACTTTAAAAAAAAAAAAAGGCAGGTCCTAATGAGTGCTCTCTCGGCTGGATTTTTGGTCCATCAAAGCCTTCAAGCTTTTAACACCTACTCTAAATGTTCTGCTGGCATCTCATGAAGGTGGTGGCACCCATCTAGTCTTTATCTAGGCCACCAGATCCGCAGCTGTACCCATCTGGCCCAGCTTTCTCCTCGTTCTGTTGCAGCACATACACACTTGCACGTGTGGGCACACATGAAATCCATCACGTACACACACACACACACACACACACACACACACCAGCTGTTGTGGATTACCAAAGAACAAGTGCAGTATTTTCTGACTTCTCGCCAGTGTTTGATGGCCTCACCCTGGATGTGACCCAACACAAAAGCACAGGCTTGGTTATTATTATATACAATAACGCAGGGTGCTTTGCTTCATATGTGCACTGGTGACAAGCTTGTGGAAAGAGTGAATTGTGAAAAATGGCAGGTAAGAGTTCGTAAAAAAGTAGTTATCAGCATCCATCACACTCACTGAAACCCAAAGACTTTGCAAGTTAGCAATAAAAAGCACATAATATAGATAGTACCAAAAGACTCCACTGTTTGTGGTGCAAAAATCGGACAACTTGAAGCAATTCCAAACCCTCTGCCAAGAAGAAGCCCATGAATTATGCCTTGTGCTTTCTTATCTGATCGCGCGCTAACATGGCCACTCAGAGAAATGTGGGTTCTTTTAATCAAGATGGTTTCCACTTCTGAGAAACAGGAAATCTGTCTGGCCTCACCTCCATCTATCTTAACTTCCCTCAAAACATTGATCTTGCACACTGACCCTCCAATCTTCCCACTACCCGATCTCAGCTTAATCTTCATTATTCTCTCTAATGCCGCAGAGTCTTTCTGGATGGAGTGTCAGCCCCATCTTCACTAACCCTCACAGCATCCAGCGGTCCCATGCCACCCTCATTTGAGACACACACATGCCCTCCACAAATTCAAAGACTACGCAGTCCTTTTGTAAAACAGACGGTTTAGGAGTAACAACATCCAAAATAGTCACTTGGGTACCCAGCTGAAGCTTTAAAGCTTAAGTTATTATGAAGGGGATAGGGTGAAGCCGTTGGACTGAGGCAACCTCACCAACTGCTTTCCCACAACTGCAATAAAATATTCCGTCATATCCCTCAAGCATCCCTGACTCCAGCTGGGATCAAAGAGTATACTTGATGACTGAGAGAGGAGTGCATATTAGTGCCAACAACGGCGCTGTCTCACTTGCACCGAGCCCTTCATTCTGTTCCATTAATGGCCGTCATGGAAAAACACATGATAGGGTTTATTGTTTCCATTTCCTCAGTAAGTACAGATGCATTACAGCAGAAGACACTTTGGAGCACAAAAAAGTCTTTGCATGTCACTCGCATGCTCTTTTTATTATTTATAATTATAATGATGGGAATTTATGTTTCTCGTCTTTGCTGCTGGCTGGTTTGTTTGCACTGACTTAGCAGTCGACAACAGTGGAAATCTCACTTTTAACGTGTCCTCCCAAGTACTGCAGTAAACAGAACAACCTTAAAATTATGAAAGGCTCAATATGCACAACTTTTGCTATTCAAGAGATCAAAACAGGCTCCACATCTCACTGCGACTGTATTCCTTTCAGGCCGTCTGTGACAGGTGTTTTATAGGAAGGAGCACTGTTGTTGTGGATGTCCTATCAATGATTCAATGCGGCACATCACATGGAAGGGAGAGACAGAGAGAAAGATGTCTCTGCCTGGATGTTCGGAGGCGAACTTTCAATATATAATTCACTGAGTTGTCTGACGGATGGGGTGTGAATGTGATGGATGCTCTTTCAGTCTAGTGAAGATTCAGCGTACTTAAACCTTGGATCTCTTAGGCCACTTTGAGTATGAACTACACCACTGCCAAATGTCCTTTTATGATCTTTTGATCCTTACACTGTACAGCTGAAGAACCGAAGCACTACACACATGCACACAAAAAACACACACCGAACAGGTAAGTTGCTCTCGCACACGCTCCTACAGAAGATAACTGACAGCCGGCTCTTCCAATTAAACCAGAAGAAGAGCAGAAACTCTCCAGTAACTCTCCAGTTGAGTAATCAAACACACACAGAAGTGCAGTGAGTAACAAAAACACTTCATCCAATTTAATACTGGCAAGTATGACATGTGATAAATGTATTTACTCCCCATTGATTTTATTGATGTGCATTACAATAACAGCACCTCCACTGACTACGCACTGTTACCATGAAAGCCTTTGTGGGTCAATCATGGATTTGCATTTGTGTTTACTCAAGCAGAAAAGGGTGCTTGACATAATTTAAATGAAATAAATGTCATTTCAGACCACCTTTTTTTTTTTTTTTTTGATAAAAAGCAACTGAGCAAAGATCCACAGTCCAACGAGTGTGAGTGTTTATTGTTATGTTTAATCGGCAGGCTAGGGCAGCAAATCCATGGAACGGAACCACGTAAGATGGCAGATTAGGGGAATACGGAACACACTCTGGAGTGATAGGGCTTTTGTCTTGTTATCTTTGGGAGAGAGTTGACATTATCCCCATGGATAAGGTTTTACCATGCATGGATTACTGCATGAAACAAGCTGTGTACACCCCCAGGAAAATAACATGAGAGGACCTTAGTTGATCCCATCTCCCTCTCCACTCAGGCTCCATCCCTCACTATTCATCAGTGACATGATCGGCACACCTGGGGCTTCTGACACTGTGTTTGAAAATAATGACATCTGCTGTAGTTTCACAAGGGGCATTAGGTCATTTTTCACTGTATACTGAACAATGGGGTGTGCGAATACTTAAACAAGATTTTGCTTAGTCTTTGAGGCCAGGTAAAATGTACATTCCTGCACAGATCTTTTCATTAATAACTTTAGATTCAATTTACACATATCAGGATTGAAACCATTAAGGCAGGAAAATGAAGGAGCTAAAAAGAGTCACGATCTAAATTTTGTATGAGCAACATAATACTAAATAAAAAAGACAAGATGAAATGTAATTGAAAGGGACGTCTTTTAAACCACCTCCTTAATATCTTCAGAAATGGTATTCCACTGTTTGGCATCTGAAAGCCTAGGTTTCTTTCTTTCTTTTTCCTAGTTTTTAAGATCTAACGCCACAAAGGCTCAGACTGACTTGTGGACAAACATAAAACAACACAGACTCTTCCATGCAGGCTGTTCCTCAGCCTCTTAAAGCTTTGTGTACAATGAGAAGTACTTTAAAGATATGCCCAAACGAGACACAGAGCCAGTGCTCTTCAAAACACAGTGCTGCTCCACTTCAATTAGCATGATGTGCCGTCTCATTTTAGTTTTGATCAGAAGTCTTGCAGCAGAATGTTGAATATTCTGTAGCTTCCCAAAAGACTTAAGAAGGCGAGCAGAGCATGCTATCAAGACAGCTTCTTCTACACAACATGTCATCCATTTGATGAATGCACAAAAACGTGTACAAAATAATTTCATGAGACTTGAAACAGGACCTTAACTAAAATGTTCTTCGTGACAGCAAAGTCTTTGGAAGGTTTTAAATAGAAAAGAGGCCATTTGAACCTCAGTGTCTAGGTCAGGTTTGTGTAGGAGAGCCTCAACGACTGCAACTCTGTGTCTGGAAAAATCCTATTGTCAGGGGATGTGTTTTTAATTTTCAGGACATTATCTGACACTCTGTTATAGTCATGCTCAAAAAATCTGGTGAAAAGACAGCACGGAGAGGATTTCCTTTCATCTTAAAAGACTTTTTAAGGGAGGAAAATCGATGTGTAAACTCCTGGAGTATGAAGGTAGTATTTCTTTGTGAAAATATCTATGTTTGTGCAGTAATTTGATTGTTGGAAGAATTTGGTAATTCCACCCCCTGTGCCATTTGGGGCCTTACATATCACCATTACATAATGCCTCACAAAATAACAGATGAATTGGATAATCTATTTGTAATCCCATTTCACATTTGCGGTAAGGTGCAAAAAGACGTGAATGCAAATTATTACATAACTGAGCTGTTATGGAAAGCAATGGCTGTTACACCTGTGCCGCTTAAAGGTTTAGCACGATATGAACAACTAAAGAAATTCAGGGTCCTATTTGGAGCACAGCTGATATCAGCGATGAAATACGCTTGATTTCTTGCCATAATTTCCTTGGGAATTCTTTTGGAGGAAGTGGCGACAGTAGCTAATATGGAATGATGAATGATACCCTTATCTCTTCCGGTACATTCCTCAGATAAGAGCTCTTATTGGCTGGTAGTCATATTATCAGTGATGTGAGGTGACTGAAAAAAAAAAAGGAAAGAAAGAAAGCCTGCAAAGAAAAAGAAAACAGAAGAGAGGCGTGAGGGTGACTTAAAATAGAGGACAGAAGGATGAGAATTTCAACAAAAAAAAAAAGAAAGGAGAAACTAAGTTTAGAGGCTTGAATGATAGTGGGAGGGAGGCGAGAAAGAGAGAGAGAGGTGACCTCCATCTTCACCTACACCTCCACACGCCAAAACAACCCTCTCCATCTCAACCAGGGCATCATGGCACGTTTCCCGTCACTGGGGGTGGCAGCAGGCCACACATTGCAGTGAATCAATCCGACTGCTGCAACCTCCGCAATCCACACTCTCCTGCAGGCTCGTCATGTACCCAGATGCTATGTGCGAACCAGGAAGTGAGAAATTATGTTCTACATGCTACACGCGCCTCCGTTTAAAATCGTGATTTAAACATATCTCTGTGCTGAAACAGCTGAGGTCTAGATACAGATAACTTTGGAGGAAATGATGAAACAATTCAATTCAATTTTATTTATACAGCACCAAATCACAACAGCAGTTGCCTCAAGGCCCTTTATATTGTAAGGTAGACCCTACAATAATACATACAGACCCTACAATATACATACACACAAACACTGTCTACTTTACATTATTTTTATACCCACAAGATAAGTGCTAGTTGGAAATTAACAAAGCAGTTGCAAATTATTTTCTCTTTTTTTTTGTTGAGTATCTATTTAAGAAGTAAATGTAAACATTAATAAAATCCACAAGCATGATATCGTATGTCTTACTCACAGTGTTTTCCTTTAATAACCCCTCATGCAGCTTTAAAGGATTTGTAGGCCGTAAAAATGTTTTTCATAATAGTTAATGAAGGTTTTATGCAACCACTACAGCTGTAATCTATCCAGAATGGAATCCATTTATCTAACAGAGTAGGGAAGAACTAACCTAGCTAACCTAAATCACAAACGGCACTGCCACTTACAGTCCCCTGGCAGACAAAAATTGGACGTTATTAGATTCATTGCATCCCACCAAAACCTGCCTCAAAGCCACCATCACCACCAACGCGTCAAGGCCCCACTTCCCTTCTTTTCTGCCTCTTTTGTTTGCAAATTGATAACAGAACCAGAGACCCCACAGGGTCTGTAATTCAATATTGGGATCTAACAGTCTCAGATCAGATATGATGGACTGTAATCTTCGCTGCACTTCCACATCCACACGCGCTCCTATATCTCAGAGCCCCTTGAGCTATAGGGAAGTAACTGGGTTCTCTTCGCACTGATGAACGAATAACTAACTGAATGAATGAATGCATGAATGAATGATGGGTTTTTTGTGAATCAGAAGCAGACCTAAGTGAGTACCCACTGTGGTAGACTTGCATTTGACAGCTGGTGATTGAACTGAGCATGAGCATTCTCTAAGTGCATGCATATCACCACCGTCACTAAACCTAGCCTTTAAAGCTGCCCCCACTTCTTATTTCTTTCAATTTGAAAAGATATAAAGTGGGAGACACATGGTCAGAGACAATAATAATCCCACTGTTTACTTTTCATAAGGATTATTCTATTCCTTAGGCTAAGAATACCTTTATTTCTCTGTGGAAACATTAGTAACAATTTCCTCTGTGAGGAGAGATATTGCCACAATTATTAAAAGCAAAGAGCAAAAATAAGCGAAATCCTAAAGTTTTCCTGTGTTTGCATCCAGGTCACTTATGAATACTGATGCCATTGCCTCTGAAAGGTAGCCTACTGAAGCTAAATTCCAGACACTTACATCCTTTACATGTTTTGCCGTAATAGGATCAAGCACAGGACAGCTGAAGTGCTTTATAAAAGGGAATCTTAATCAGTTATGCACATTTCCGGCAATACACATTCCACACGGTATTCTTTCTATATATTAATATTTCACCTCTCTGAATATAATGCTACTTCTTGCTGCTATCTCCCGGTGGACATTTTGTCCACATGAATCACACAGTGATATTATGAAGCACTAAGATGGCTTCATTCAGTACTTAAAGTAGGAAAGTTTCTCCTCAGTGGATAAACAAGATATGGATGACTGCAGTGACACACTGAAAATATACTGGTACCCAGACAGAAATGGCTGATTGATGAATCACATCTCAGGGCAGCTGAATAAAAAACAAAGCAAAACAAAACAAATCAAAAGATGATAAACAGTTAAGTTTTTTTGCTTCTCTTCTGCCTTTTTTTTTTTTTTAACTTTTCTGTCTCTTTAAGGTCTTGCCTGTACAGCAAGATTGATAGGGAGTGAGATACCTGTCTCAAGCCATATTCCCTCGGGAATCACTGACCTTTTACTACCAGCACGAAACTCATGTATAATTTAGGTTCCAGGAGCTTAAGGTTAGGGTCATGGGACACTGTTGCAGTTAGGCTCATATTTAACCAGCAATGCTATCTTTTTTTCTAGAATGTTCTCAAACGCTGACACTAATACAAGCTGACAATTGATCAGTTGGGTTGATATTATCAGCTGATATTTGCTAGAACTTTTGTTATTTTTACTTGAAAGGTGAAGCTGCAATACTGACCATTTTTCTTGAATGCCAGAATCAACATAAAGAGTTGCACACGCTTACCAAAAGTTGGTATAGAACATGCCTTTCTCATTTATCTACATAAAAAACACCACAGCTTCCCACACACATATGCATAAAATATATGTGTACTGTATAAAATAATACACTGATAACTTTGACTGATTTGCATTGCTTGCTGATTCAGTTCAGCATAGAACAAACTGTGGTGACAGGACTGAAATGAAATACTTGTAAAATTCAAATGCGGATAATACCTTCAGGGCAATCTGCATAAAAATAAGAGATAATAATAGAACGGCTAGAATGATGGTCTTGAGATATGTAAAATGTCTGGCTGAGGCCCATTCAGTTAAGTGTGATGTCTATATGCCTTTAACTTGTATCTGGATCCTTACTTCTGGAGTGTGCTCTTGAGGTTTTTGACAGTCTTTGCCCGAATAAATTCCTTTTTTTTTCTCTTTTGTATCCAACACACCCCATTTCTGTCTGCATGCCATCTTTCATTCGTTCTCTCTTTCTCTCTCCTAGCCATCCTTACTCGAGGCTCTCTCCCCTGCCCTCCTCCTTATCGATTCCTTGAGGTTCAGTGAATAGAGCAGAGCATCAGCAATGGAAAGGGCATGGGATCAATTCCCACAAAATTTCAAACATTCACTGGGCTGTCACTCTAAGATAATGTGTCTGCAGGCTTACCCGACTGAATAGACAGATGTATTCTGCTTTGTTATTGGTGCCCATCAGTGTCAAGTGTCTCTGCTAGATGTTCAGGGCCACCACTGCACAGTATATGCACACATCTTTTACTGTCTGATGAAACTCGATAATTCTAAATTCATAATTCCATGATATTTTTTTAAGATCTTTGCTTGATTAACTTGATAAAAAAAATAAAAGCTTGTTGTTTTGATATTGTAGGTGTACAGTTGTTTGCATAGTAGAAACACTAATGGAAGCCATTTGGTACAGTGTCAGAAGAATTATAGGTACTGCAGTATGTCTGAGTGCATGGCCTTTCCTAATGCTTTCTATAGCAGTGCGAATATGAATAATTTCTATTTGTGTCATCTTACCTTTCACACGAATAATTTATCGATACAGAAACAGCTCCCCACCCATTTTAAGCAATTAGGCATCTAAATGAGTGTTTGGTGTACAGCTGTGCTAAACAAAGCTTTCAAAAAGCTAACTAGCATTCACAGTAGCCAACATCAAAGTAAAGTATCACTACCTTAAATAGGACTGTCATGCTGCTCTTCTGGAGCCGACTATCTGGACTAAAATGTAACTTAATGACTTTCAGCCTAAAATGAGAGAAGCTGGGGGCATATAAGCCTGCCTTCCAACTAGGAAGGTATTTGTAAATCGGTGCAGCTGCTCACACTGTGCAGAGGCAGCCTTGCTTGGGCCGGCCTCAGCGAACAAGCAGAGCATGTCTCGGGAGGGACAGAGGGGCCTCAGAGGCAGCCTGGCAAATCTGAGCCTGACCTCCCTGGAGAGAGCAAGAGAGAGAGGCAAACTGGATTTATATCTTTGTTTTTAATCCCCCTTACACGCTTCACTTGTCCTACAGTAATACTTTGTGCAGGCTTCATGTATAGTCAGGAAGCAACAAAAACAAACAAACAAACAAACAACAACATCAATAACAGAAAATCAGGGCTTGCATGTGAAAAAAAAAGCTGACTTTTTTACTATTTTTTTTTCTCAATAACATCAGAGAAAACTAATTATTTACGGTGATGGCCTCTTTTTTATTTTTCCTTCTATCAAAATACATCTGTGAGGTATTATAACTGGCTCGCTTTTAACTTTCAAATCATATTATGATGGACTGTTATTCTGACTCAAATGAAGTAAGTACATTTGATTTGCATAGCACATTTTCAGTTCAACTGTATTTATACAGCACCAAATCACAGAAACAGTCACCTCAAGGTGCAAACTTAAGACCCTACATTTAAAATCAAAGCGCTTTACAGTAAATAAATGATAAAAACAATACATGAAAAATAAAAGTTGAATAAATATAAAATAAAAATGTTCCTAAAACACACTATTTACATAAAACAGCACGGCACCAACCTACTCTCCAACCATAGGTCCAGAGATCAGCCGATTCCAAAAGCCTGACAAAAAAAAGGCATATCTTTAGCTCAGATTTACAGACAATCACAGTCTTTGATTTTTGTCTGAGGTCATTCAGGAGATCATCCCAGAGTCTTGGTGCAACAAGAGCAAAGGCATGACCCCCTTTTTGAAATAAGCTTCGACCGCAGGATGGTCAAGACTGATTGGGAACTAGACTTTAATGATTTTGAGCGAGTGTTTGGACGGAGCATATCTATCACATGCAAGACCACTGAAGTCTTTAAAGGCTATTAAATCTGTGTTGACATTTACTTTTTATTAAGCTTTTTGTGTGTGTATTTATTTGGCTCTGGCCCGTCACTGTAACTGAGCTGCCCATCTGTTTAATGACATTTCCAGGTAACAATGAATCTGTCGAGGCTGCTAAAAATAAAAAATGTCCAGATTGTTATTTATCATGATTAGTGTTGTTTAAGATATGTGTTAACAAACTCAAAAAAAATCTGTTAATTGCATACAGAAAAAAAAAACTCTGAACAAGCAGCTTCAAGATGAAGGCTTAACTAAAATTTCATTTCCTTAAGTAACAAGGGAGCCAGGCTGATCATTTAAACCTATAGGGAATAATAACAACAACAACACATTTTGAGTTTTTTTTAATGCCTTCAGTGTTCAGCTGCTTTGATTGAATAGCTGCTGTTTTATCCAGTTGAGTTATAGCTGCCTTGATGGCTGAAATTCTGGCTTTCGTACACTTTGATCATGTTCCCCAAAAATGTAAAAAGTGCTGATGCAAACTGGGACACTTCCCACATATAAAGGCACTGACTGACTCTGCTCTTTCCCTAAATGAGGAAATAGCCATTGATTGCAATAAAGAGCAACAGAGACTTTTGAATCACTTGCAAAAAAGAAAAAACAAAAAAGAAGCAGAATTTGAATGTGGCTGGTGATTCACAGGTCTGTAATCAGGCTAGTGAGATGTGGATGGAATTACAACCACACTTTACTGAAGATTTCTTACAAATGAGGCGAGAGACGAATGGGCCCCGAGCCAACACAGAGTCCCATGGTTGCCCAACAGACATTCATTGTGCACTGCTCCATTTGCCTGTTATATCCCTGCTTGTATGTAGAGAGTGGAGCTGCATACATAACCTCACATAGAGAAAAACAGATGATGGATTCATGCATACGGGCACACACATGCTGCATGGTTTCCTTTGTGTTCACAAGTACATATCGGCAGTTCAGCGACTACTCATGGATATGAGCTAAGGAGCTAAAGTAAAAGGGGGACAGAAAGCACAAAAGCAAAGCAAAAATAGATGGTGGAATACAATGACACAGAGCGGACACAATAACCACGGGGAGAGAGGGAGATGGGGGGGAAAGGGAGGAGAAAAGAATACAAAGGGACTAGGTAAAATATGTCATTATCCTCAACAGACAAAGATTTTCTGTCTTCCAGGACACAGAGATTCATTTTGATCTTCACCAAACGTAGCAAGTGGTAGTGAAGTAGATGGAGAAAAATGCTTTTGAAAACCTACCTCCTATATGTTGTCAACCTGAAACCAAAGACTGTACATTATAACAACTTAAAAAATGAAATCCCTTTTATATGAAGTCACGGTTTACAGAGCATTTTATCACCTGCCAAGAATTTTCCTGCGTGTTCTTATGCTGTATTGCACAACTAACTGCTCCTATAGCAAGTGTGATACAACTGAGCCTTAGAAGAGTCAATGTTTTCCTCTTAGAATACTGTGTTAGGGTTTTGAGAAAAATAACGCACATAAAGACTGAGCACAAAGGTTATGGAATTAAATGTAATTAGCATAAGGGGTGTGGGGATACAAGTAATATCCAGTAAATAAAATGCTTCAATATCTGAGCCCATAGCAACACCGCAGGAGACAATGCATCGCAGAATAACGTAGCAACAAGAAGCTTTTTAACACTGAGCACAGCCTTGACTTGACAGAATAAACATCAACAGTGGTTGAAGTAGAATTTAAAAAAGGAAACTTTCATATTTTTTACATTAATTTATTCTAAACATGTGAGGTCAGATATTGCAAACATTTATTGCTTTAATTTAGATGACTATAGCTTATAAATCATGAAAATAAAATAAAGAATCCAGTATCTTAAGTTAGTGAGACGCTGGGTATTTCTCATCATTCTTTAATAGACTCTCTAATAGGTTCAGGTCAGGTGATTTGGCTAGCCAGTCAAGCAGAGTCATGTCCACACATGGTCAGCAAACCATTTGGTAGTAGTTTGGGGAATTTGGAAAAGGAAATCGGCATCTCCGTGAAGCCTGTCACCAGGTAAAACCTCCTGGTAGATGTCTGGGTTGATTTTGGACGTAATAAAACATAAAGGACTAACCAGCACCAAGACATGGCACGCCAAATGATCACAGACTGTGGAAACTTCACACTGGACTTCAAAAACCTTGGCTTAAGAGTCTAGCCGCTCTTCCTCGAGATGCCTCAGACTTTGATTTCCAAATGGAATGCAACATTTACTTTAATCTGAAAAGAGGACTTTTGGACCAATGAGCAACAGTTGAGTTCTTTTTCTCCTCACTCCAAGTAAAAAACTGCTGATATCACTGGTTCAGAAGTGATAAGATATTAGGGATGCAATAGCACAAGCCTCAGTGCATTCCCTGTCAAGTTCTGGAATCAACTTTTCCTCACGATCAAGAAAATCAAGATTGTGGTCATCCACGTTGCTTGTGCACCTCTTCCCGCCACACTTTTCCCTTCCAGTCAACTTTCCATGAATACAGAAAACTTTGAAATGGCACTCAGAGAACAGCCAGTCTTTTCACCTTCTGCAGCTTGCCCTCCTTGTGGAGAGTATCAATAGACAACTGTAAATCAGCAGTCTTCCCCATGATTGTGTTGTGTGTACAGAGCTATACTATGAGACAGATGGTATTCATACGGTTTAAATAGTAATGTACTCAAACTTGAAAATAATGTATCAAGATAGCGGATTTATGATTTTCATGGGCTACAAGCCATCAAGTTTTATTTTAGGAGAAAATCACTTTTGAATTTGTAGATGCTATGACAATGATCAGCTGCTGTCATGGTTTGATAAATTAGCTGTAAGATTTTCTGCTGAAGTATCTGGCTGTTAAAATGGCATTACTCACTGTAGAAGCACAACATATTTTTCCTTCAAATAACACAATTTCTGGCATTATAAACTATTACCAAAGAGCTTTCTTACTATCAAGGTGATTTTGATATACCCAAAAAGGGCTTAAAGTTTGTCATCTGGATTTGTTGTTCAAGGTACAAACGATTTGGAAAAAGTTATACTTTGCATTATTATTTTGTAACATAGAGATTCCTAAAATATTAGCCAAAATCCATACTTGTTGCTTTCAAGCTCAATAAGCCCCGTAGAGTTGTGTTTTGGTGCCAGTGAAGTGCCACCTGCAGGCTTTACTAAAGGATTCAACAAGTGGGCCCAAATGTCAGCCCACTCTGCATGATGTCAACAAGTGGGCTAGAGACCTCTATAAAAAAAACAAAAAAAACAGCATCAGCCTCCAGCGAAAATTACGTTTACATTTCAAAGCTTCTATTAATGGAAGGCAGCTTTACTAAGTATGCTCTAGTTTGTGAAGCCTGCGCCCTTTTATACTATAGAGTACAAACAGATGCTTCCTGATGTTCACACAAGGGGGTTGCCCACTTTGGCAGCTTTCAGCTGTTTGGCAGCTCTTTGTGGAGTGATGTAATTGACTCTGGAGCAGTGGATTATTCTGCAGGAGAAGTCAGAAGACTCTTTATGCATTTCCTCATGTCACAACTGTTTTCTGGCCAAACAGGCTTACCACAGCAAATGCTCACCCATATTTGGGAAAATGACGAAGGTAGAGCAGCAGGTTTTTCTTGTTTTGGTTTTTTTTTTGTTTTTTTAATGATTTAACATCCAATTTCCAAACAGCTATGCAGAAAATATGTTGCCCTAAGCTAAAGAAAAATATATCACTTAATCACTGTCAGTGGAGTATTAGCCACTGACGTGTCCAGTGACGAACGCGAAGATAAGAAATAACTTGTAGTCATCCGGAACTGCTGTCCAAACATATGAGCCATAGCAGAAATGTTAAGAAATGAAGGTTCAAGTTGTCATCGTGATACTTTGTCACTGCCCTCTAGAGAAGTAGGTTGAAAAAAAGAACAGGAAGCTATCCAAAAATACTCTTATGGTGAGCCCAGTTATCGGAAGTGAAAACGCAACTGAGCCAGAATAGGGCACTTAAATGAAAGACCCCTATTTAAATCCCAAAATGCCCCCAACATCAGTGAGTTGAAAAAAAAGTTACATTTTACGTAGTCATACCCAGTGATAATGATTACACACACATCATGCTCCACCCACATAAAAAAAAAGAAAATCTGTGTGAAGTTCAGAGCATGTCCCTTGTGGAATTGATCACGAAGCCTTCTTTCTTTACACAATGCAAAATATGCAAAATTCACAGCTCCCCTACTTTAAACCCTATTTCCCTAAAGCCTTTCCCTCACTTAGCCCTCTCCATCTGCCATCGCTCTCTTCTCACAACTCCTACTCTTCAATTTCCTGCTTTGTTGTGCTTCCCGCATTCACTTCCTTCCTTCACCATCCTCTTCAACTTTATGTTGTTTTCAAAGCATTTCTCTTCTTTTAATCCATTTCCTACCACATATATTTCCACTTGTCCTCGCAAACATCATTCTCATCCCTGTACCCATCATATTTCCCCTCTCAGTCTCTCTTTTTATCTCCTCCTCCTTGCCTCCCTGCAGTGTTAAAGCTGTACCTGCGGCATTCTGCTCCCAGTATCCTCTCATCTAAATGGGATGTGTGGCCTTGTTATATCTGATTCCTATAGACAAGAGGTGAGAGCTAACCTTTCTCCTGCTTCCACACCTCACCCGCTCCTGTTATTTGTTTTCATAACACAAATATGCTGTCCTCGGTCACAGCATCCATCAAAATCCCAACTCTCGCAGACAAAACAAAATTAATTCTACGAAATGGAGCTGTCTTTAACAGTGCTTAAACCACTGTGTGAAAAAAAGAAAAACCTCCTCCGGAGGTAAGATTCATATCGGATTAATGCACAAGTGAAAGATAAAGACAAGAGGGGTGAAAATACTGAGAATATCCTCGGATATCTGCCTGTGCTAATGAATATGATTAATGCTAAGCTGCTAGAGTATCCACTTTCCATGTGGATATAGAAGGGGGAAAAAATAATATTCTCAGGCCATGAGTTACAACAAAGCATATCAGACGAAATAGGTTTTCTTTACCAAGGCACACAGGTAGAGATGATAACTCGTTACTGTAGTGAAATACCATTCTTCCTGTTATAAAGGCCCAGAGAAAAAAGAAGCTCTTATGGTACACTCATCTGGAGACTCACACGCATAACCTCACACAACAGTACTCACTTATACAACTTCATAAATTCAAAAAGTGAACTTACGTGTCCGGAAGCGGTGGTGTGGGCGTGTGGCCGGGCCCTTGCCTGGGCGTCCATGATTCCAGCGTGACGTGGGCTTGACAGGGGCTGGCGGTTGAGAGGTGGTCGGCTGTACCTTAGCAGTGGCCTTCAGTGTAGCTGTAGTTGTGACAGATGTGGTAGTGGTGACGGTAGGAGAAGTCTGCCCTGGCTTGGAGTTGACAGCTCCATTACGTCCATTGCTGTTTCCCTTTCTTACATTACTTCGAGGGGTGACCTCCCTACCGCTGGATGGTGGAGTGAGTCGGGTGGCACGAGTAGCAGAAGTGGTAACAGTCCCGCTAACGCGGGTGCCAGCACGGTTATGAAGGTGCGGGGCAATGTTGCCATCTCCATTGGCAGTGCTGCCATTGGCCGAGTGGTTAGCTGGTGGCCCTGATCTAGTTCTTGGCGCTGGGGCGGTACCGTCTGCAGCTAGTGGTGTGGTAGTTGACACCATTGCTGTCGTAGAGGCTGCTAAAGTACTGGTGGCAGTGGAAATATCAGGCCCCTTGGGCATGGCACTGGGTTTAGAGAGAAATATAGGATCCTGTCCGATGCTACCTTTAGGATCCACTAGATCAGTGGGGACATAGTCTTGGACGGATCCCACCACAATCCATTTTAGCAGCATGAGACTGAGTCCCAGTCCCACAAAGCCCATGACTAGGGGCACCGCACAAAGCCAGGTCTGCTGGCGAGGCCACACGGCACAGGGGCCACAGCGGAGAGGGCCCGGGGCTCGAGGAGATGCCTGTTCTGCCCCTGGTTCCTCCAGCGTCATGGCTGCTAGAGTGCTTGCACCAGAACGATCGCTCATCCTGCTGGAGATTTTTTTGTGTGTCTCTTTTAAGGTACTGGGGAGGTCAAACAGGTGGCCAAATTACACAATGGCATGTAAGAGGAAGGACAAGTGGTGCAGAAGAAATGCTGTGCATCTTAAGTAAATAGTCCCCACACAATACCTGGTCTATATGCCTTCATGCAGCAACATAAAACACGTACTAATGCACAAGCAGAGCAGACACGAGATAGCCTAAGTTACTCAGTCACGTACTAGGTGTAGGCTTACTAATTAAAAGCTGGCACGGCACTCAAACGCATACACGAGCAATATAACCTACACTCCCTCTGGCGGACAACAAACCAAACGCACATAAACTCACACAGACACAGAAATGCACAAGAAAATACACACAGGCACACAGGTTATGGACAGGTGAGAGAGAGAGAGAGAGAGGCGGGGAAGAGGGAGGGGGTCGGGGGGAGGGCGCCTCACTGTAGTTCAGCGCTAACGAAGCGATGATAAATCCCAGGATGCTTCACTCCCTTGTTAAAAAGCCGACGCAAAAAACCGAAAGATATCGATCCGTTGCGTGGCGAGCTTCAGATTGGAGCTGTAAATCCATACGCGCGTTTGTGCGTGCGCAGACCAACAACCTAGGCTAAAGGCAGCACCCTTCTCCACTCAGCTGGATGATTATCGGCCGAATAAGGTCGGCAAAAGACAAGCCACGGATTGTTCTTCAAATTACTCTACTCTTGGGTCTCATCGGAGTTTACTTTACATTAGAGCCTGTAGCTTATGTGCACCCTACTAATGGGCTCCCTTTCCCACTTGCAGTGTCTTTGTAGGGTGTTCCAACTTTGCCTCTCACAGCCCTTAGGAACGGCCACCCTTTCAGTCGCTCTATCTGTCGATAATCCAAGCCGGTGAAAGCCACCGAAACTGAAACGAGACAGGGCAGAAGGGGATCTGATGTGATCTGCCAATGAGACTGGGGCGGTGTTGCTGTTGGTGGTGCCCTGAGAAGCGGGCTAAATCCAATTGATCCTGGTCTAATCCATATGCTGACCACCCCGCGCTGATTTCCCGGAATGACAGCGGCGTGTCTCCAGAGCAGTCTGACTGCAGTCCGTCCCTGTGATAATAGATCCGGTGTTTGATGGAGGAGAGAGAAGAGAAAGAAGAAGAAGAAGAAAAAAAAACAGGAGCCCCTTACGATTCGTTTACCTTCGCTGCATTCCCACAGTGGTGCAAGCAGCAGAAAGGGAGACGGGTAGAAAAGAGGATGGGGAAGAGAGAGAGAGAGAGGGAGGAGGAGGGGGTACTGCTGCTCTGAAAAAATGATGCGGCGGCTGTTCTTGGAGGCTGCAGACTAGGGAGAGACAGAGAGTGAGGGGAGAGAGGAGGGAGGGTAGGGGAGGCTTGCTCAATCCGCGGTGAATGATGTGGGTTTCACGGCTCCTATCCCATCCGGCGCTCTCCTCCGGTTCATCGCCGTCCTCAATACTCCAAAGTGACGAATAGTGAGTGCCCCATCTTCCCCCGTAGACTCCACGGCTGTAGGTGTGCTCTGACTCCCTTATCAACAAGAGAAGAGCAGAGAACAAAAAGAGAGGAAGAAAGAGACAATTGTGGTGGGCAAAAGCAGAAAGGTAGCCGGGAAAACAAGACAGAGAGCACAGATGCGTGTTGGCTAAAGCTCTGCAGCAGATGCAGATAGGAGGCAGAGGGAGGAGGCGGCGGCGGCGGCAGCAACAGCGGCGCGCACCACACACGCACGGCAAAGAGAGAGGAGAGGCGCTACCATAGACACACCCCAGGGAGCGGTGGAGATAGAGCGAGGGAGGGAAAGGATGAGAGGAGGAGGGGGGAGGCGCCACCCCGATGTCTTCCACCAGCGGCACACAAGAGCAAGCAAACCAAACACCAGGCTCATGATTTAGACTATGGGCGATTTGGAGCACTACTTCAACTTGATACTTCTGCGGGCAGTAGATGAATCCCGTATTTAACAGTTCACAGGGGACAGCGGTGCTTTAGGCACACAGCCAGCGTGGTTTTATGGCCAGTGCGACTTAGTGAAATGAAAAATGTGCGTTCGTACTTTTAGAAAGCCTACAGTTCAGCAATGAGACGCAAAGTGCCCGAACCATCAAGGCCTAAGGGACCTGCTGTTTGTAAAGCATAAATGCAACGCAAACAAACAAACGAGTGTGCGCACAAGTAAGGCGATTCTGCGAACTTGTTGAGAAATAACCACCATTCAGCATCACTTGTAGCCCACGCAGTCGTCCGTATTCTCTTCTTCGTTTTAAAATAACTTGCAACTTTGTGGCAATAACTTTCTACTTGCAGGAGCTTTTGGTTGTCACCAGAGACACATCAGTGTTGCTGTTATTTTGTTACAGTACCTTTTCCCTGTTCTCCCTCAATTAATTTCAGTTGTATTATCATTAATTAGAAAAGTGGCTAATTTTATACAGGTTGCACTCGGTGAAGGGTTACTCAGTCAGTTAGATGTCTCCAAGCCTGCAAATCGTCTCAGCTGTCCCCTTTTGTTATGTGCAGAGAAAGACGTTTGCAAATACAGAGAGTCTTTGGTTTCACACGCACCGTTGCTTGAAGTAAGGACTGTGGTCTTATTTAAGGCTGCCATCTGCTTCTTTGTATCATGATTGATTCTTTTTTAAATAGTGAAACGGGAGTAGTCGACAAAATCAAGAAAGCCGTTTATCATTTCGATATGGGTGCATCTATATTGCTGAACATTTGGGGGGAAAAAAGGCTGAAAATGGCTGTCTTTCTCTAAGTATAAAAAGAAGTGGCGGAGAGTGAGAAGGAAAGGACCAAGATAAATGGGTAATTGTCATTCATCAAGTATCCAAAACCCCATAACCACTCAACCCCCCAAACTCAAACATCTGATATTGCAATCTAACTGTCTTCTCACATATGAAAAAAAAAACATTTTAAATTTCTCTTTTTTCCTTTAAATATTTCTTTACATTTTAAGCTGATGCCAAAGCTGTTCAGCTTTTTTATGGACAATAACAATTTCCGTGACCCCTAAGTTTGCTTTTCATTTCATTTTCATAAACAACAGGAAATGACACAACCACAAGCTCCTTTTATATTTTGGCAGTGATCAAATTTTTCATTAGTGGCTTTGCTAATGTGCACGATGAGTCTGACTGCACTGTTTACTGCTTTAGGCGCAGAGGTAATGTCCCGCTCTGAAGATGCTTTTGAACTTGACAGGCTGTCGACAGTCATT
The DNA here is from genome assembly GCA_015107715.1 of Tylochromis polylepis. Classification (NCBI taxonomy): domain Eukaryota; kingdom Metazoa; phylum Chordata; class Actinopteri; order Cichliformes; family Cichlidae; genus Tylochromis; species Tylochromis polylepis. Next base: position 35,869 of record VVHJ01064855.1, read on the forward strand.
CTCTCCCAGGAATATACTGTGCTTCTTACCCCTCTCAAGTATTTGAAGATTCTTAAGAAGGAAAAAAAAGATTTGAGGATTTCCAGCAGAGGAATCTATTCAAGTCATTGAAATGTTGGTTCCATTTCTGTAAGAGTTTCTTTTTGTTTTTGAATAAAGTTTCAATGAGAATTTGCTTTATTAGAGTATTGTATTATGTAATGTAATTATAAATGATTGTATATAAGAAACTAAAAGTGGGAAAATGAATCTTTTAAACAACTGGAAAAATTGTAGCTTCTTGTTTATGTTTAATTTTTTTGTATGTTTCTTCTCAAAGTCAGTCTTGAAAGATAAAAGTGAAAAAAATGAATACACACATTACAAAATCCATACATTAATCGTCATGACAAGCTGCATATTTCTTGCAATATAAAGTAAAGAGACTGCATTTAATTAGCATGCTAAGCATAGTGGATATACTGATGCTGTCATTTTGCTTGCAGTTCTGTGCATGGGGTAGGTACCAAACTATACGTTCTATAATGAGTTCAAGCTCTCTGAATGCAACATGTCCTGTATTTGTGAGCAGGGACCAGAGAATTCCTTTCTGCTATGCAGAAAAGGGCATTAAGGTCACTGGCTGTGATGAACATCCATTGATGTAAGTTAAAGTTCATCTTGTTGCCATTCAGCTTATCCTGGCTGTGGAGGTTTGTCGTTAGAAGCAGATATCATTTTATCTGGTGTATTCCCCTGGGTATCTCCTTGCCCAAGAATATTAGTAGCTCTATGAACCTTTTGCTCAGATGCAGGGTTATGTATTGTGTCAGTCATCCGTTCTAAAACATCTCTAGTCTGTTTTCCACTCCAAGGCCGCCTTCCCAACCAGTGCACCTCTTGAGCATGAAGATGTGTGTAAGGTCAATAGGTAATGGGTGAATTTACACTCTCTGCAACCTTCACACCACTATTAAAAAAAAAGCGTATAGGCTTCTTTTACTAACCTACTTCACTTTGTGAGAATAAACTATGGCAACCTTTATCTCCGTATTGATTATTGCTCTCTGTATAATATTAAAAATCAATGTATTTTCCCTCTGAAAGTGTCTGTATTTGAGGATCTCTAGGGAGCTACTATTTAACAAGACTGATCAGCACATAAGAACACATACTGTAACACACTGAGAAAGACTTCTCAAACCAAAATAGAGGAAATACATTCATAATGTGGTGTTTTTTTCTTTGATAGCTTCCTATGTAGCTTCCTTCCTGCATGTGTGTGGTGCCAGAAAAGGTGAACGCAGTCTTAGAGTGTCCCCAATCCAAACCTGTAAAATAGGATTAGTGCTTAATGGGGTTCACTAGTTTCTACCAGTGGTTCAGTGAGATGCTTAGCACTACCCCTCTTTGATTAATGCATTTGGCAAGATCCCTACCTGACCTCTGGAAGCAGGCTTTCACAAAGCACAAGAAAAGTTTTCCTCGGGTTATGAGAATAATTAGCTGGCACTTATATTGCAGTGAAATTCAATTTCAGGACTTCCTCTCTCAGCCACAGAAACCCATGGAAGCTACTGGTTACAGTGTCTCCTAAGTCTGCCCCTCAGTTCATCTCAAAACATTTGGACTTTTCTCATCTATGTGTCACCGTATTTTACCCCATGACCTTCAACACTCAGTTAAACCTTATGAGTGTTAATCAGGAGAATCCACATTGTGCTGCTTGGCTACATGCATTCCTAATACTTGGAAATTGCAGCTCTTGTGGGATCAGTGCACTTCAAATATACTTGAGATTTTGTTCACAGGCAAGTTTTCATTTGAATGTCAAATGGGTTACCTGTCAGAGCGGAACTTAGAAGTGGGGGTGCCCACTGCAGTGGAGTGCAAAGTGCCGTATTGGGCAATGTCCACTCCTAAAGAATAGTCGGTGAATTCCTGCTAAATGGGAGGCCCAGGTTTTCTTGGTAGAAAAAACGTTTGTGATATACAACAACAGAGAGTAGGATTAGAGCTTTTTAAAATTTTATTTTTTTAGTCAGGCTTTGCTTGCGACATTAAGAACATAACATGCAAGTACTGTTAACGAGTAGACGAGTTAAAAAGGCAAATTTAAAGCATGTCATAGCCAGATTTATGCCATTCAAGCTACTGTTAGTCATCCCATAACCCAACAGAGAAAGAAAATTTTTATGTTTAGTATGTTGTTGAACTTCTGCATCATGTTCTCAGTTGACAGTTTATCAGTGGTGAGAGTAAAAAGTCCTTACATAATGGTGACAGCTAAGAGCTGAAGATCAACAGCAGCACCTACAAGAGAACAGAAAGAAATATCAAAAGCACTGTCCATGGTGCTGATTCTGAAAAAAAAATGAAAAGAAACTGCCGTCTTTTTTCCAAAGTGACCAGCAAATGATCACCCAACAGTCATTATCAATGAATAAGCTATAATAAGACAATGCACAGTCTCAAGTGCTGTTTTTTCTTAATTTGACTTATTATATTATATTTTAATGATGCATGCGTGGTTAAATAACAACATCAGCATTATCGTGCCACAATAAATACAGTAATATCGCTCAAGGCATCAAAGTTCATTATAAATACATCTTAGAAACATGATGTGGAGTAATCTTATCATTGGGATGCAGCAGGCAGACAATATTACATGAGTAGGAGTAATTAAATCATCTGTCCCCAACTGCAAACATCACATCATCATCTATTCTATATAGTTGAGGCAGCCGAGTCATAAGCCTACAAATGGGATCAGCTGTTCTCAGCTGTTGTTGCCAAATGCAGTGGACCTCCAACATTGCTGCCAGTGGGCACATTGCGTTGTTCAGTTCCAAGGCCTCCTCTTTACTCCGAAATGAGAGGGTGGGGAGGTGTAACCCAGCTGGGGACAGTTGCACATCCTCCATGATTTCAATTTGACTGTGTCAACAGTGATATGTTTTGCCCATAGTGAAATTCACTTCTGTTTACATTGCAACTCTATGACTTTTGCCAGGGTGGATGGATCTTTATTCCCTCTGAGTATATATGCACTTCCAGCAAAACACTGGCTGAATAGAGAAGGGAATGGAACTCAACTGTGGTTCTTCTCTCATCTGGCATTTTCTGGGCATATGCACATATTATCTTATTTCTAATGAGTTCAAAAAGGAAAACAGAATCACAGTACTAATAATAATATTTCTCACTGTTTTCTTAGTATCATTAGATATTAGTACAAAGCACAGACCATTGATGTTTCAGCCATAAAAAAACAGCAGGATGTTTAAAAAAAAAAAAAAAAACTAAATACTTTTAAAAATCCATATGCTTTTGTTATGTTTCTAATTCATGCACTGGCTTTGCTGCACTGATAAACAGTCAGGGACATAAAGAGCAAATTGCCTGCAGTGTAGTAAACAGTATCCTGTGTTTTTCTTTAAAGACAATTTTCCTTCCTTTTTTTTGCATGCAATGTTTATGACAGTGTCCTTCACACATAAATCCTTAAACAGCCAATACTTTGATTCTCTTCCCTCGATTAGCCACCAGTTTCTTAACTGCTAACGTTAAGCTGACCTTCAATGACTTATTGATGAAAGCTCTATCTGCAACTATTTTGTGTCTTACTCAAAGGGCGGCCGTGTCTCTGGGGAGCATAATCACTGGATGGTAAATCTTTGGAGAGAAGCAACTGCATTTCCTTGAGGTAGTATTAACCTCTCCATTCTGTCACTTTGTATTGCTGTCTTTATCTTACCCAATGGTTGATGGGAGAAACAATTTCCAAGACAATAATTTATTTTGATACCAACGGGCTTTAAAATCAACCAATTTCCAGAGTCACAATTACAAAGAAGCATGTTAAACATGTCTTTTTCCACAGATTTGTTTCCAAGAATGCAACCTCATGTCGTGTGTATGTCAGCGTTTACCATGAAGAAAACAACATTACTGTTGAAAGCATAACAATCAATCCTAAACACCATTAATTCAAGCTGGAGGACAGCACCACACAAATATGTTCGCAGTTCACACTTCCCCTGTGAGAATAATTTGGGAAACACTAGCATTATGTTTTATTCAAACCCTGCTTAATAATACACGAGATGTTGCATGATTTGGTTGCGTGTGTCAGTGTCTGTGTGTGTGTGTGTGTGTGTGTGTGTGTGTGTGTGTGTGTGTGTGTTTGTGTGTGTGCATAGGTATGTGTGAGTGCATGTGTGTATAAAAGCAAGTGTATTTACCCTCCACTAAAAACACTCACTTGAGAAACAGAGAACAGGGCTCATTTTCTAACCAACCCCATCGGCTGGTTCTGGGCTATGGATGAATAATGGCTGAATTCAACTGTACTGAAACAGAAACACATTCCACACACTCTGCAAAGCTAATAGCCAAAGCAAAACAACCACATGTGAACATTTACAATTAAGAAAGCTCAGTGATTGAATGTCCGGGTGACTGGTAAGTCACGCTTTGGAATGAAATAAAATGTTGCTCCTGAATATTGCTGAATGCTTCACAAAACCCTAACTATGTTTTAGATGTGCCTCAACACTGGGAAATGAGTCAATTTGACAAGGGAGCAGCATTTGTTTGTGGTGAGAGAGCACAGGGAATATAGGCATTGACATGTCAAGAATGAAAATTTCTGTGATGGCTGCACTTGGCTTAAAAATTGAAATTCAGACTGTATGTTAGAATAATTCCTGAGATGCAACTCTAAATTTTTGAGTTGATTTTTGTGAAATATATTCTTATATTCATATATAGATATTTATTTTAGCAACATCTGGACAATAACAGGTATTTTTAATAGTGCTTTTTTTTTTCATTATTTTCCAGTTTATTGTACAACATTTGCTTTGGCTTCAGTGCATTTTTCCAGACTGACCATATTATTGTCTGGAGCTGTTGATGTATAGAACAGGCACAGAAAATGTTAAAATATTGAGGCGATGAAAGGCCAAAACCTCAAACTTGGCCTGCTTCTACAGGGAATTAAATAGATATATTACAATATAATATATTTTACATTAAGACTCCCATCTGAAAATTTTTACTTCATGGTCAAGAAGGAAAAATATCCCTGAATGACCATGAATACCTTTGAACAAACTTCCTTTTAGGAAGATTGAAAAAAAAAATCCTATCTGTGTATTTTAGCCTAAATGGTGACATGTATATACGCATATGTACATTCTGATGTCTAAAATAAGAGTTTCACTTGGTAAACTGTTTTAACTCAGATAAGGACACTATTTGTCGTACATTTTCATTAAGTACTTATATATAGTTGGTTTAGGTTTTTTTTTTTTAGGAGGTTTGCACACTCTCAAGCATGCAGGCACAGAAGCTAAGTCATGTAGTGCCATGGAGAGGATGAGCAGAAAAATATTCGAGGCAACTGAAAAAGGCCCACACCTAAAAGGTGTATGCTATATTTAGAATATTTCTACCACATTACCTGCTATACAATATCACTTTTTAACAGAGAACTGAAGTTGTGACCTCTCGCTCCTCAAAGCCACCAGACTGTTGACTAAAAAAAAAAGTAATTTAACCTCAGAGAGCACAGGAGCTGCATGGGACTTAAAACACAAAAGTTACACAGCAGATCAGCATCTCCTGTGTTCTGCGAGGTAAAATTACTGGTTTTGTCCAAAAAGTCTGGTGGCTTTGAAGAGGGCAATTTCTTTCTTTCTTTTTTTTTTTCCTGTGTTGTTTTAGAAAATCAACTAATTTTGTCAGCTGCTGCCACATTTGCACCTCTAAACATCAAGATATTTATTGTTGGTCTGACAATGAGAAGTAAGTGGGGCCTTAAATACAACAAGGGGGGTGGGGATGAGTGGGGGTTGTGTTAGCTGAAATATATAAATACAGTGTATACAGAAAAAATATGAAGAGGTTTAATGCAACATTTAATTAAATCAGCAGCATTTTCTTACCCTGTATCTTGTCTGACAAAATGTAAGTGTAGACAAAAAATTGGTATACTATCCAGCTGTTAACTGTTTGCTGTACATTAGAAGGACAACAAATACATTTTATTGAAATCTGTCATTAACGAGTGTCTCGTCAAAGCTATAAATAAAAACTCGAGGAGATAGAGAGTACAAGAGCATTGTATCTTTATGATTCATATTCATAGTGAAATGAACGTGAAGAACAACATAAAATTAAAAAATCATGTAACATTTGCATCGTAAATATATTCTGTTTCAGATAACCTTTTTCCGTCCTTCTTGCACAGTCCAAATTTTAAAAATGTGCATTTTCTATATATCTTTTGGATCTAAGGCACTCTTATCTCACAGGTAAACTCAGTAGTGCCTGGATCTTTACATTTAAAATTAACAGTGTAACAACAGGCTCAGGGTTGATATCCAGGTCAGCGCATGAAGGATCACAAACAATCAACTTTGTGAAGAATGCTTAGAAACATCTGGGGATTCACTCACTCACCCATGGCCCCTCAGATTGCCGTGGCTATCACAAGCTTTAATGGCTTTACCTGGTGGCCCCTTCATTCTCAGGACTGACATTTCATGTAGTTAGATTTGGCAGGTGTTCATTCCACAGAGCATTGGTAGCTTACTTCTCCATTTTATCAGCCCCTGGTTAGAGAGCTGGCCAGAAAATAATTCTGCAGCAATTACCATATGTTGTGATTGTGGTCTTGGAGCAACACTACAACATCTGTGTTATACTGGCATCTGGGGCACCCTGAAAGAAACTTCCTGTCCACATTCCTTCCTTGTATCTACTGAACAGGTGCTCCCTGCAACACTGCTCTCCTATGGAGGGCTTTTTGGCCAACCACATGGTTCCTCCCTGTTAAAGCTTTTATGTACACACAGCATGTTTGTAAAAGGGTAATTACTGACTTGCAGAGTGTAAAAGGATCGCACAAACAGCAGCTTCATGTTTTTATTCTTTAAATTGTTTTCATTGAAAGCACAACACGACAAAGCACTAACTATATCTTATTAACGGTTAAAGAAGTTTGGATTGGCAGGGGCTGATCAACATGGAAAATAGATCTCTCAAAATAAAAGATGGAGGCCTGTCATGAACAGCTAGACAAGAACCTACAAATACACATACACAGCACTAAAGGGCCAACTGAGTTATGGCAAATTGGCAAATGACAGTAACACGCCATAGGTAAATGAAGCCTGCGTATGGGGATTCCCTAGCTTGAACAATCAATTATCTCTATAAACTTGCAACATCTATCAACATTTGTCACAAACCATACAGCAGAGCAGGTGGTGAGTGAACACTAGGGACCAGTGAAAGCAGCCAGCAGGCTACTAGTCAGGGTGGTGTATATTCCAGTGCTAAGTGATGCCTCCTACTGCAGGGCTGTGCTGCTCTGTCATACAACCACTCAGAGCCTCAATGTACATGTTATTATTGTGCAGCATAATGACAACTGTCACAGTACCTGGCAATCTTTTCCAAACTGGCTCTGTAGGTGTTTGGAAATGCGCACTTTTATTTTCTTACCAAATCAAAGGCCTCTCTCTGCTCTTCTGTTTTTCCACACCTTCCCCGACCTGCAGCCAACAAGAATATGAAAGAAGTTACGGCGGCCCAAGCAGTTACACAAACTTTACAGGGCGTGACCTGAACATGGACCTATTTCATATTTCAGCTTCTGATTTATTGCACATGACAATTACACATGAATGGGGCATTTAATTCAATCATTCCAATGATGTCACCTCACTAATTGATAGGAGCTAGAGAGATTAATCAATTGTATTCATAAAACCACTGACTCCATGAAACAGACATCCTGCTTTGCCTTCTGCATATAAATATATGTCAGTGACAGTCATTTGGAAATCTACATTAAAGTGAACAAACTCCCTTTCAATAGTATTTAAATAGTCAAGTAAAAGTAAGCAATCGGTAAAGAGAGTGTAAAACTTAAAAAAAAAAGTGAGTTTTATTGACAAAGTGTGATAAAATGTTTCCCAGAAGTACTGTGTGTATATTGCGTTCTCATTTGCAAACATTCCTTAATATTTCCCCCTTCCTTTCTAACACTGTAACTGTGTGATTTATTGTTGATTTGGAGACAGAGATAATGCTTAATCTGCACAAAGCAGAGACAAAAAAAAAATTAAATAAGCCAGAAAGTATGAAGTGAAACACTGCCAAGATGACAATCTGTTTTCAAGAAGTGTGTAATTAGGAGACCAACACATTTTAACATCAATAGAACAGGACTTGGCTCTTCAGAGGAAGGAAACGGAAAGAATTAAACACTTAGAGCATGACCACAGCATCGTTTTTGAATAAATGGGAAGAATAAGTCAATTAAAAGGAGCTATTTCAGTTCGTAAAAGATGGGGTAAACACTGGGTTAGCTGCAGAAGAATAATCAGAATCACATTTTGTAGAGCTATAAATTTGTCAAGGGACTGCAGAGAAGACAAAGACCTAGAAATTATCTCAAAGACTATTCAAGAATAATTAAACTTTCATGGTTTGCGAAATAATTGAATTATCCATAGAAATGCAGTCTTTATAGTGGGATTTTTACCACAACGGCGTTCATTACAAACACATGGAGGCATGCTCAGGCATGCTCGTTCTGTTCAAAATATGTTCACGTCTCTGCTCTCACTTCACAACTTATATAGATAAATGATGTGCTTCTGCACATTTTACCTACTTTAGGACAAATATATCAAGAACTCCTGTATGTTTGATCATTTTAAGAAGAGTGCTTGAAGAAAGTGTGCTGAATTTAATTTTCCTGATATGGAAAGTTATATTCTTATTGATTTATGAACCTGCCACTAAAGCTTGTTGGAAAAAATAGTGGACTGAAATTTAGTGAAAAATGTAGCAGCTGTATGAAAAAAAAAAGTTTTAGCTTACTAAATCTAATATATTTTAAGGGGGTTTGTTGCTGTTGTTTTATTAACTTTGCACTTTTCCTTTAGAGAAGCAGTGCTGTTATACACAAAAATTCCTTTTACAGTGACAAAGGGAAACATAAAAAGCCAACAGAGCATAGAGAAGATGGCAAATTATATTCAATATTCAAATTCCTATCTACGTGTCTGTGTATGTGCTTGGCGGTCGCAGCGTTACCGATTGCTGCTTGAAGTACTGTAGATTGCTGGCTTTGACATTTTCCCATTGTGCATGGTGGTGCAGCAGGCAATAATTAAATATCAGGTGCATAAGCTGCTCTTTAATTTGACATGTGTGCTTGAGGCAATAAACACATGTGGTGCAGTGGGGGCTGTATAATTGCAGAGGAATAAAATATCATATCAAGAGTGAGAGGATCATTGTATCAGGTACCCGATGACAGCTCGTTTGATCATTATGCCAAGGCTAAAGAGGTTGGCTAATTAGTTGTCATTAAAACTCACCCTCTAATCAGGGCTCGCTCTTGCATAAAAAAATGTCCCTATCACATGATAAGTGAACAATGCCCTTAACCCTTTCAGGCCAACCTCAGTGATTACAGCTATCAGCTATGGGAATAATGAAACATGGGAAGATAGATATGACTTTGTTTTGTATTTTTGCAAAAGTTAAGGTAAAATGAGCCCGTGTTGCTGTGTGATGGTTGGATATAAGTCCCTTTAAATGAAATATCTCTAGCTGACATTCACTGTTATTTTGGCCCATGTGAGCTGTGATATCAAAAGTCTTAAAATCATCAGGCCAGTGGTGACATGAACAGGGTGGAAATGAAGGGAGCAAATCAGTGAATGGAGCTAAAGAAGCCAGGTCTCAATGTGCAGCAGCATAGCAGCATTATATCAGTTTAAGTGGGAATGACTTCTTCAGACAACACCCTGGTGAGAGGACCCTTGACGTCTCTGGAAACCATGGGTGCCTCTTGCCATGACTTTCAAATATTTCAGAAAGTGCTCTAGTGAGAGACCCATGCATTATTAGCTGACAGCCCCATATAAATAATAAGGTACATAATGCCAAGTGTGAGTGCATGTGTCTCCGCAAGGACGCTCAACAGGTGCACCTCTCATTGCTACATTTCCATTTTGTTCAACAAAGAGCCTTCCTGTGCGAACAACTTCTGTCTGAAAGCTTTGCCTGATCATTCTTTTATGTGCCACTTCCCAGAATGCACAGCATTCACAGGACCTCATGATAATAGGCTCGTCGGGACACAGAGAAAGGAGCGAGACGCTTGTCAGAGTGGATACATCCGTGCCTTACCCGAGGGAGATGGTTCAGTGCACGACACATCAGCAACAGGACACTGAGAGACCCTCCCACCCCTCCTCTTCCCCTCCCTGCTGCCTCCTCACAGACTAATGGTTGTCAAGTCGGTGAGGGCCTGTGCTCTTGTCTGGGCCAGGCCTGTTGTCATGTGAAATCCATTAGAGGTCGCAAGCACACAGGATGGGCGGTCGATTGATAAGGCAAGGGGAGAAGTGAGGCAGAAGCAGGGGAAGAAAAGAAGCTTTTTATCTCCCGACTGTACTGTACTCCCCATAAGGACTTGTTAAAGCAAACTGAAGTAGAGTGGAAAATTGATGGAGATGTCTTATATTATGATTGTACTTCTGAGGCATGAGTTGTAAGTTTTTATTCTGAAATGGCAAGAAAATTGAAAATAGTCTCCAGTGTAATCCAAAACATGTCAAATGGAAGCTGTCTCACTGCCCACAAAGATATATAGCACATTCTCAAAAATGGCAATAGACAGATATTCACTTTGCTTTTGAAGAACATTACAGTGCTCGCCAATTGCTACCTAAACGCTCCTATTGTCACGCACATATGTCCTCTAATTTCATTTTTTATCTGTTTATCATTGAATTTACTTCTCCCTTTTTTGTCATCTTTCTTTACATTTTTTATAGTTCTCATATTTCCAAAACTTCTTACAGATCTTATTTTTTTAAATACTTGACACTGCTGCAAACTATGAAAGACATGTTAGCCTCAGTGACAGCACACTGAGTCACACGTTGGGTTTCCTAATTAGATTAATTTACAAGTAATTTACTGGGGAGCTATGAGAACCAGTCCATATGCTATTCACTTACAACGTTTCCTTCTTTTTTTTTCATTTATTAAAATTTTGCATGAGAGACCGAGAGAACAGCTCATCTTCCTTACAAATCAGTCAAAACAGCAGCATGTTTTCGGGTCCAAGCACATTAAGTATATATATATTTTTTAAGTGTCAAACATGACATTAATAATGCATTTTGCATTCTCTTTTTTATGCTTATTTCACATCATATATGAATAAGGATTAGCATCTTGTGATGTGAGGCAGGACAGTTCCCCACATTTTTGAAATGGTGAGAACAAATATTTTTTTAAAGCAAAGCATACTGCTTATTCTGCCATTAAAAATTTATATTTAGCACATCTACTTTTCAGCTCTTGTGGTGCAGTTTATTTATTCATTTTTTCATCAATTTTTTTCATTAGGAGCGTGTTTGGTAATCATATTTGGTGATGGCAACAATGGTGTTCCAGTGAAGGTTGTAGCAGAGATGCTTTCAGGAGTGAGATGATATTCGCTTCTTCCTGTTAAGATGTTCTTACCTGTTAAATATGATCAGTAGCTTACTGCATTCAGATTTTTTGGGTGGTTTTTTTGTGTTGTTTTTGTTTGTTTTTTTTACAAACGCATTGACACCTATCTTATCAATGCGTTTGTATTGGGTTTTTTTTTTATATATATATACAACTATTCAGCTTCATCTAACGCCAAATACATCTGAGTTTATGTTGGCCCATTTGCTAAGCTAGATACATTAGACTACCAGTTGCTGAATTATGAAGGTGATACTTGCTATCAGTGGGTAGTTTTGTGAGTGAATCAGCTGCAGCTTGCCTCAGTTCCTTTTAGGTTTAATAACTTCCTATCCTTGGATGTCTTACAATACAAATTTCAGGTTATGTACATTATTTGTTGTGGATATGAACAATCTTTACATTGCGTGTTTGCATGAATATACATCTTTTCATCATTGAAAATGCTTTTTATTAGCATCTTTCCAAACACGTAAACAACAAATATTCACTTATATTGACTGACTTAAACATTAATTGGTGGTTAGTTTTGAAGTACTGGTTTTAAATCTTGCTTGTGAAGCTTGTGAAGTGACCCTTTTGTTTACATGAGTGGTCATGTATTATGAAATTTGTATGGATCTATCTAATGTGTATGTAAGGTGCATACAGTTATCTAAATAAATAAGGCTTTATTAAGTAATTTTGTTAGTCGAACTCTTTGTTTGCTTACATATAGTACTGAATATTGTTGTTTGTTGATATCCAGGTTTACATATGGGACTGAATATACAGTAGCTGTTTGTTGACGTCTGTGTTTGCTTACACATGCAACTGAATATAGCTGTTTCAGAATATTGTCTGAAACCAGTGCTCTCCTGGGGTCTTTTGAAGGATGCTACTGAGCTACCTATGATAATTAGAGAGCTATGACCTTCTCATTAGTGCCAGGAGGCTGCTCTTTCTCTCTAGCCCTCCTTTCTACCACCATGCAGGCCTGCCACAGGACAACCAGTATATCAAAGGAAAAATATTTATTAAAGCTAAAATTACAAAATACACAGCACAGCCTTTGAATTACAGCCCCTCGTATATGCAGAGTCAAATGAATTGCTGTGCTTAGCCTACCTAAAACCCTTCCCATCCTGCTCACTTGTAGTTTAAATTTTTTATTACAAATTTCCAGGGCTTCAAAGTACCATCTCAGAGCTAATCCCTTTCTTTTCCTCTGACAAAGACAAAGACCTGTTTTGGGCTTGCTATACTACTCGCTTTTATATCTAAATGTCAGAACTGCTGAATTAAATCATCTTCTGGTAAGACTGGCACGAGAGAATAAGGGGTGAATGTAGCAGAAAGGGTCTAAAAGCTATTTAATTAATCTTCCAACTTAATTAGTTTGGCTTTTTTGTGTGCTATCATTAGCATCTCAGTGTTCACAGAAAAACCATTTAACACTTTAAACTTTTAAAAGTAGGTTTTGTAACTCTCATGGCTGAATAATAGCCTTGAGGTGTGTGTGTGTTTGTATGCGTGTATTATTTATTTTTTAAAGCAGAAGAAATTGGAACAGGGAATGGAGACAAAATGGTAAACAATGACAAAATTTGCACCTCTGTTTCTTGTGAGGACCCGGTCGAAGAAGACGGGCTGAATTGTGGACAGTTTATACTTCAGTGTTAAAAGTGCTGTAATTGTTAAATGTGCTGCAAGTATGTTGTAACCGCGAAACCTTTCTGTAACACTATGCCTTAACATACGTTACATCCCTAGAAACATGACTAAAGGTATAAATGCTGGCAGCACTGCTGGTTATGCTTCAGGTACTACATAGATTCACCATAGAAATACCATATAAGGATGTCATTAGACCCATTACTATCGATACCTTTCAATATCAGAAATCAGAAAATGCAATGGTATTTATTGGATTTAGTGCAATTCTACTGATTCAGGCACCATATATTTATGCTTAATTATATGGGATAATCTTTTTACCTTGATATTGAATTGGGTATCAAGAATTCCACTGGTATTGTTACCTACTAAATTTCTATTTTGGTTACATCTGTGTCTGAGAGCTATTCTTATGAAAAGATGAATGCATTAACCTGAAATCTTAAGAAATGTGCTGAACTTATTATCAAAAGATGTAAAGTGAGCAAGTTTTCTCCCTTTTATGTTAAAGCTACACCCGGTGTCACTGAACAGATATCTTAGGCATTTCGGGCTGTTGCTACTGGATTAAGCCAAAAGCAGAACTCTATTATCCCGTACACATATTAGAGCACTGGGTATTGCACACACCCCTGTTTCTATAGGTCAGAACTACTTTTTGGAAGTTAAAAAAAATGAATGGTAGAAATGAGTATATCAGAGGGACAGCTTAGGTTGAGCACCAGGGGCAAGGCTGAGATGGTCTAGATATGTGCAGAGGAGGGATAGTAAATATAGTGGATATATTGGAGATATATGGACAGGAGGGAAAAAGAAAGACCTCAGAGAGGACATGCAGAGGGTTGGTGTGACAGAAAAGAATGCTAAGGTTAGGTGAGGTAGAGGCAGATGATCCTCTATGACAGTGGGTCCCAAAGTGGGGGGCGCGCAGAGCCATTACAGGGGGGTGCAGTGTGAATTTAAAAGAAAAGACTGCTTGGACACTGCTAGCATAATGGACAGGTTTTTGACGGGGCTCCCACACAAACACAAAGCAGAAGATGAAGCATCACCAAATATGCTTCCAAACCAAAGACTAGAAAATATGATGAAGCATATCTCGCCTTTGCCTTCACCTGCACAACAGTGGTGGCAAGGTAGGTATCCCCACAGAATTTGTTTCGAAATCACAGACAAACAGTATCCCACAGTCATTTGTTTTCAAACCCATTTTGCAC
>VVHJ01064855.1:57727-67992 GCA_015107715.1 Tylochromis polylepis
ATGGAAGAAAAGGGGGGGGGGGGGGGGGGCGTGTGAAGGAAAAACAACAGCTCTTCACTGTTTCTTGTTGTGCTTTATTTGTGAAATTTGTGGAGGATCCTTTAATAATTAAAGTTGATGAAAATGCATTTTTTTTCTTAAAAAAAATTATTTAGGCTAATGATAACCACCTGATTTCTGTTTATTATAGCAATCTTTTCTATTTATTGCCTGCATGAAAAAGAAATCACCAGAGGGGATAAAGACGTGACACTTAGTTAAAATTACTTAAGAGCTTTTATGAAGCATTTTGCTTGTGCTGGATTTTCTTGCAGTCCCAGGTTGACAAAGTCAAAAGCCGCCTAATGAAAAGGGACGCATCGCTGATTGCAGCTATATCTGGAGCCGAGGTGGAAGTGGCATCGATTTAACAATTTAGCAGCACCCTCCTCTGTGTGTTTCCATTAGTCACGGCTGAATACCACTCACATTCCCCCTTTCTTTCCTTCAAAACACACACAAATACCCTGTCTGTGGCACACACACACACACATGCACACACACTCAAAACTGCCGAGGTATATTCCCCTTCCCCTGAACTGGATTTATATCAGCTAACATGATTCTACTATTGGTTCCAGACAGCGGGCAGCTAATGTAAGGGCACACTCGGAGAACTTTGCCATGCTAAGGAACAGACCTTTTATTTCTGTGACTCAGTGCATGTGCGGGCTATAGTGCAAGTGTACAACACTGTATTTTTTCATGTTTGTGAATCATACAGCCTTGGAGCAGGGAAGTGTGCAGTGACAGTTGATCGCTGATGGAGTTTGCAACAGTCTGTACCTTGTAGGAGAGCATTGGGGTTATCAAATTGCCACATTAGGATCATACACTGATAACTGACCGTTCACTAAATACCTTCAATAAAACAACAGTTTTCCAATCATAGTTTAGCAACTGTGACTATGCAGAGTGGGTCTGCTGGGCTTTGGATTTCCTGAAACAGTGTGCATGGGTCTTTAGTAAAAGGAATCCTCTGCATATAAAGAGCGTGGTGTCTTTTCTTAAACATTTCCTGAATAAGGAAAAACAGTGCAACGGGGGATGACGCTGCTTTCACTTAAGTTTGCTAGCATGGCTCAACCTGGATTATGAGCTGGTGAAGATGCTGACATTTTACTCTAAGCATGAAATCTTTACCCACTGTCTTCAAGCCCGCAAAAACAGTTGTTGAACTAGAACTGGCAATCCTGACTTAAAACGGAATGGAAACCTCAACAGGCAAACGCTGGGTGGCTCTTAGTGAACGGTCAGCTGATCATGTCACACAGTCAAAATATCGACTTTCACTTTAAGTCGAGTTTAAGTCAGTCTCTCCCAACGATGGCTTGTTGATGGCCTACAAAGCTGAAGCAGACCGACCAATTTCAAAGGACTGTCCGGGTGTGCTCTCTATCGTAGCTTCGTTTAGGCCTTTCCACACCTGAGCCGGTTTGGGCTGTTGGAAAGGAGGGCCGTGGAAAACTCCATCCACCCATTCTCTGAGTGTAGCGACTGGAGATTCCTGTTGCCTTTCTGTCTTGGTGAGTGCCATGTTGGTCGGATACCCGGGTGACGAAGAAGTCCCGGTTGATGACAGCATACACGGCGGGTACTCGGACTGCAAGTTGGCATCCAAAGACACAGCAGTGTGAGCGATGGACCAGATTTTGGGCTTGGCGTCTGTGCTTCGAAGGCCTGCATTAAGATAGAAGGAGCTGCTTTGGTGTTGGACCGGTGTGAGTTTGGGGCAGTCGGGGGACAGTCTCTCTTTTCTGTGCAGTGGATCTGGATTGTGTGCGAGATGCACGTGGGGCAGCTCTGTGTTTGGGTTCGCTTCATTGTCCTCAGGTAGAAACTGTGGCTTTGGATCACAGTCAGAAGCATCGGACTCCAGCAGGTCGAAGTCCTCAAGATCACTCTGTAGGTCTGCGCACTGTTGCTCTGAGAAAAACAAACGACACCGACAGTAAAGAGTCAGTGCATAACAGTCAAAGCTCGGGAAACCATGAAACAAAGCAAACTTTGCTGACAAACTGATTTAGGACTTGCATACCAGGAAGCTCCTTGTCACTTTTAAGTGGCTTCTCAGCTTCATCACTGTCATCTTCACAGCCTCGATCATCTGAGCTTTTACAAGCCCGTGGTGACCATGTCACCTTGTTCTCCTTTTTCAATCTCCTGCGTGCATTTGCAAACCACGTAGACACCTGAGGGAAGGAAGGAGAAATCAGAAGTGACCTTAAAGTTATAAAAGGGGGAGAAGGAAGGTCAAAATGTGGGAAAATGTACTATTTGTATGGAATGAGGAAAAGATGAGAATCAGAGACATTATCATGCAACAGAACAAAAAAGTTTCCCCATAAACATCAAATATTTTACAGGAACCCACTTGTGTAAGCGTCATTCTGGTGATGATGGCAAGCATTATTTTCTCCCCCTTAGTGGGGTAGGGGTTCTTCTGGTGCTCCTGCAGCCAAGCCTTCAGGGTGCTGGTGGTCTCTCGGGTGGCATTTTTACGGCGCGAAGCACCATCTGAGCAGGAATAACTGAGCCAGATGATGATAATCAAATAAACAGTTAGCTCATACCAAAAGGAAGTGAAAAACAGAGGGAAAGAAAATAAATAACATTTGTTAAATGTGGTATTATAAATTACAATTAAATTACAATTAAAACATTCTAAATATAATAAATATTACTATAGTATAATACTGACTCCATAAACGTGCTACAGACAGTTTTTTTTCCACATCAATCTGAAGTAAATGATGACAATGACACAGATATGTTAGTTATCATGTTAAAAATATGTTTTAATTTAAGAGCAGTAAAAGCATTCTTGTTTACTTACCCATATCTGTCATAAGGATATTGTCCAAATGTGTATTCATAGGGATAATAGGCAGGAGTCTGAGATGTCCCCACATGCACAGATGCAGCTCCTTCTTTGTGATCCAGTGGCCCCTGAAAATATTGAAGAGATGAACGCCTAACCAAGGTTAAAGAAACTTTAATATATTTATGTGTTTTCAGAAATGTTCCTGCACAAGAGACCGCCTTTACACGTTTTTACCTTAAGGGCAAAACTAACAAGAAAAAAAAAATCCGGAAGTGAACACTTTGAAAGGAATACCGAGAAACTGAAGTGCAGTGTGACACTCACTCTGGAATAGAGAGCGGCGTCCGTGGCGCAGGTGTTGTAATAGCTCTGGCTCTTTGGATAAGGGCCGCTGTAGACCCCGATGCCTGATGCTGGGGTGAGCTGGTGGCCCGGTGAGCGCAGTACCGGGTGGGACGGGGGGGCTCCCGGCTCCAAGCAACCGGCCAGGGAGCCTGAAGTCATCAGAAACTATGGGGAAATGTATGAAACGAACTCATTAATATCCATAAAGGAAAAAGAATCGCGCTCCCTTTTAAAATCTGGTGTATATAGAAACTATTTTACGTACACTGGCGCTCAAATGTCTTCTTACTTTCGCAAATGTTTAATCTCAGTTATTTTCTCAAAAGCGAAACAAAAGCAGGAATAAAACAAAGCACCCAGGCGCTGATTTTGTCACATTTTCTCCAGAGTCATATTTGGACTTGTTGATGGACTTTTTTTTAAAAGTTAAAGTCGAGTCATCCTCCTTATTTGGCTTAGGTCCTCATCAACAACAAAAAAGACAAAACAATGTACTACCCGTACCTGTGGCGTGGTGGAGTAGGAGTATCCCAGCTGAGAGTAAGCCATGGTTCAAATGTGACCAAAGAGGAAATAAGCGGAGTGCAGACGTGGAGCGACTTCCAGCAGCATCCGTGCCAAACGCAGATTTATTTATTTTTTTATTTATTTTAATTTATTTTCCCCTGACACTAGTTCAGAGATACTTTCCGGTCAACTTTCCAGCTTTTTTATTATTCTTTTTTAAATTGGAATTTCATCTACCATCTCGTCCAAAAGTGGACACGCGGACATTTACGCAGCGCTTTCATTTTACGCACAAGCGCCGACAGACTTTCAAAGTAACTTCTCGGTTTCGCTCGCAATTCCACCTCATCCACCAGACTGCTGCTGCTTTTTAAAGTGTCCCTGCTCTCTTACAATCCAACGACAGCTTGTGTGTGTGATCAAACCACGCATCTCTCCGTGATGCGCTCTTTGGTTTTTTAAGGTGCGTCTGTCTGACGTCAGCCCGGACTCCGCGCGAATGTGTGTGTGTGTGTGTGTGTGTGTAGCTCGGTGTTCATATCAAGATGAAGAAACTCACTCCTAATTAATTCCCTCCCAGTTTTCTTTCGCCTCTTATCCAAGAGAACAGCTCTGCGCAGCGATGCTCCCGAGAGTCCCCAGGCGTAAAGAGAGTTGTGATCAATTCTCCTCTCTCAATAAACACAGGCGCACAGCCGCACACGTCCACGCACGCATTTACACTGGCACACAGCACAGCATGGCCAGAGGGGGTGGGATCGGGAACGTGATGTGTTGACACCACATTGACACGGAATGATTGATGACTACAACCTGATATTAGCATAATCGTTTTGCCCTGTTGTTTAGATAACTTGTCACCACGGAGAAATCTCGCTGTCACCCACATATTCATGAGTGGGGGAATTTCAGGTCTCCTCCAAGCAAATTAATCAAAGAATAAACATTCCATGCATTCCCTTGAGTAAGCACCTTTAGTGGCTGAATGGCTTGTCATGTTTTTAATAACAAACTCTTAAGCTGCCCCGACGAAGTGGAAACGTTTTTTTTTTCCCTTCCTCTCTCATTCTCTCAATCCACTTTCAGGTTTTCATTCATAGGGCAGGAGGGAAAGGGCAGGTGTGAAAGGACTGTGGGGATGACAGAGAGGCTCATTGTACCAAAATATTTGGGTACACATTTGTGGCACACTGGCAGAACAGAACTTTTTTGATGTATAAGAAAGAAAAGAAGGAGGACAGATATTAGGGACTGTGTGCCAATTATTAGGATAGGAGAGGGGGCAGAAAGAGTGATGATTTTGTTTGGGTTTTTTTTCTCCTTTTGTTTCTGTAAGAGAAAATGTCGCAAATGATCATGCAGTGGTATCAGACAGGTAGACATTTGACGTTGAATCTACCTTTAATAAATGCCTCCAATATAACCATCTCTGTAACTTCAGCACTTTACAGACATCACACATATAACATCTTCTTATGTCATTGGTAAATACATTTTTATTTTTAAAAAATTTAGAGCCTGACTAATTTATTGGCAAGCAGATATTATTGGACATTTGCCAATCTACTGATATCTGTATTTGTATTAGCCGATAAATTAAAATGTAAAACGTAAGGAAGAGATGGAAGAAACACCCTTCAGCAATGTTAGGAGTGTTGATGTTGCATATTTTGGCCACCAGATTACCTCTTCAACTTCCTTGTTAGCAACACATATTTGAAACGCCTCAAGCACAACAACCGGCTGACCTGAACCATAAGTGAGTAAATAGATAACTACACATAACAAATATTAGGGAACTCAGTTTATTAGGTTTATGTTTCATGTGTCTGAAAGAAAAGAAAAATATAATGGTGATTATATAGGAACATCATATTTTTAAATCACCAAATATCTGTATTGGTATTGGCCTTATAAATGCTTTAGAAATTTGATTCTACGATGGAATTAAAAGCAAATCACATAAAACGTGCTTCGCAATAAAAACAAATAAAAACCATGTGTAATAAACTGTGTTAATAGCCATCCCTCATTCTCTTATATTTAGCTAGGAAAATGAGAAATAGGTGCAGCAATTTATTGAAAAATGTATGAACATACATGGAAATACAGTATGTAAAGCAAAAGCAGAGTGTGTACAACTTCAGTATATACAACTCAATATTTGGTATGACCACTTTTATTCTCCAGCATAAGCTGAGGCAACAAAATGCAAATATACTTGCTGACGTATCGAAACACTGGATTTTAAAATCACCAAATAATAGTATCAGTACCAGCCTGAAAAAAATATCACTCTATATCAAACTACCCCCTCACACAGTCCTATACAAGAGGATAATTTTTACACAACCTTTCCAGAGATTTGTGTCCCCTCCCATTCTTGAACCAGGGATCTCTGGTGTGTGAGACAACTGTGCTAACTCATTTATCATCACCCACCACTGAGTGAGGTCCACATGAACGCTCAAGCTGAAGATTTTCACTGTAATGTACAAATTAGCATTGGAACAAGTTCACAAACTGGTCAGGAAAGTGTTTATGAAGGCTACATAGCAAGATAGTTAGATGTCATTTTCACATAGACTACCATTCAGACAGATTTATTTTTGTGGTGACAGGTGTTGCCCCCTTCTGGCCATCAGAAAGAATACAGCGTGAAAGCAACTCTGCTTTGGTTCTCAGACCTAGAACTTATGTCCACATTTTAAATACAGACTTTTACTTCTATGCACATTAACTGCTTTTAGCCAGACTCAAAATTTATAGCGAAATTTTCAAGCTAGGAGACTGACATTCTCTAAAAAACTTACTCAGTATATCAGCTTGCTTTAACTGGGTTTAGAGGTCATAGCAACAATGACAGGAGCAGCCTTTCATACAAACTTATGTCTCAGTTTTACTTCCTTGTGGACGTACACATGCAGCTTTATGGTTTGCTTGGAGCTTGCTTTGAAGATCTGTTCTATACATGCTGACACACTCTTTTCTAAAGTCCCTAAACAAATCATATCTTAGCAAATCAACGTGAGAAATGTCGCATTAAAAGGATCACAGATTCAGATTCAGACTGCAAAAAAATGTCGGCCTAAATATAACCATAGAAAAAAAAGAAATTACATTCCCTTCAAAACATATTTGTTGTGCATATTAGTTGTATATGAACATATTTTCTGGGAGTCAAGCTCCTTAGTGCAGATCTCAGTTTTTTCACCTGTTTTTGTTTCTTTTCCCACAGTCTCTTACACTGGGAGAAAGGAGAGGTTTAAAAAAAACAAAAACTTTCCGTGCAAAAATCCAACATGAAGAAATGGATGTGGAGAAGAGGAAAAGCCAGAGGAGGCAAACTTGGAGAGCTAAAGAAATCGTTAATAGTCAGGGGATCTGAAATGGAGCGAGGGGATGTGGAGGGGTAAAAGGACAAAATATTCCCAGTGCACCCAGAGTAAGGCTGGAACAACAGAGCTGCATCACCAGAAAGCATCTCAGTCCCCTCAAGGGAGAAAGCATCTGTGTACCGGCTCTTGATTGACATTCCATTTGTCCCATGAAAGGTGCTCATATACTGAACACGGACTAACTGTCTCGCCCTCATCTGTGCTCAAAGCTCGGAAATGAAGTTATCTCCCTGCTCTGGCGTTGCACGTCTTCACACAAAACATACGTCACTCAAAGAAAATGGCAATTTGTTTATCCGCTGACAATGAACACGGGTGTGTTTAATGTTTGTTTGGGATGGTACACGGAGAAATAACTTGTAAGTTTATTTGAATGAAGAGACTGTGCAGAGCCTGAATTAAACTTTCAAAGCTTTGTACCGTTTTCCAGAGTATTCCACAAATAACGATTATAAAGCATGAACTGCACATAGATAGATATACACAACAGATATGGTCTGTTTATAAATTCATGGCATTCCTGCGGTATATATTTCTTAAGGCTCTGCGTTCGTTAGACCGTGATTATATCTTTCTGATCTAGTTCCCCTCACATCAATCATTCATTCAAGATGCTCCGCAGGAAAAAAAAAAAAGAAACATTCTTATTTCCTCCCCCCTGCATCCAGCTCTAGCTATTATGCAGTAGGTGGGGCATGGGGGTTAATGATAGAAGCATGTTAATGTGAGAGGAGGAGGGCTAAGTACTGCACAAAGTGTTTGCAGTGGAGGGCCAAACAACTACAATCACAACTTCTTTCAATCACAGCGTGTCCCATTTGAACATTTTCCACCTTAAAGTATGAAATCTATGCAATTTTAATCGCTGTTTAACATGTAGATGCTTTTTGAGCCTTTGACTTGGTTTTAGCTCTTAGTGGTTGGTGCTGAAGGTCCCAGAATGAAATCAGAATCCCTCTAATCCTTTTTTTTGTACACCACAGTGAAAACTAAAATAATTTGTCTGCCAGGTCATGAAAATGCATGTGTGCCGCACCAATTTTCATCATTAATTTTGTGTGTTTATCTCAAAATATTCTTTTAATATATATATATTTTTTCTCTTTGTTTATGTGACATTCTGCTTCACAAACAAATTACTAATCCCAATCTCTTTTGTGTGTTTTACTTTGATGAGATGACAAGAACAAAGTTAAACGGTGTAAACATGACATGCAAAAATGTGCCAGTTGCCACCTGCAGCTACATGGTTTCACGATATCCTTTAAATACATCCTGCAAGTACACACACACTTTTTATAACTGAGTATTTGTACCAAAAATCAAACAGTCAAGATGTGACAGAAATGCAGATTTAAACATTTTAAATATGAACATATTGTTTTTCCATATTTTTGATACATGGATCCTTTGCAGCCAATGAATGCCTAAACGCTAGAACTCATGGTTATCACAACATGCTGTGTTTCCTCCTATGAGATGCTCTGCCAGACATTTATTGCAGACCCTACTGTTTCTTGTTTGTGGGTCTCTCTGCTTTCAGTTTTGTATTTAATAACTGAATAGATGCTCTATTAGTTTGGTATCAGGTGACCAACAAGCCTTGAGAAACACTTGGGTTGCTTTTGTGGTATCCATTTGAACAATGAAGTGCTATTTAATCAGTTTTGCCATATTTGGCAGAATCTGAATAGAGAATATTGCCCTGTACACTTCACAGTTCATCCTGCTACCTCTATCAGCACTCACAATTTAAATGGTAATTATCTTTTTGTGTTATTAACAGTTAATACACAATAATTTTAGCAACCAATCAAATTGTTTTAATCAGCTCCAAGTTACATGAAAATGTTATATATGAGTCTTTATAGTGTACATCTACATGTCAGTCATGCTTGCATGAGCAAATAATAAGAGTAAGTGACCACATAAACACACTAATTAGCTAGTCTGAGATTTGCTTGTAGGCACATTTTTCACCACTGGACAGATCAAGGCTAGCTGTTTCCCCATTTTATAGTTTCTAGTGTTTTTGTTAGGCTAAGCTCACCAGCTTAATTGTTTTAGTAGATAGCTTAACATTAAAGGGAAAAAAAACAACTCCTTGAATGTTAGGCTGTTTCTTTAACACCTTTTTCAGAAGTTTGATGGTAAAATTGAATGTTTCTTTACATCAGTGGCATGTAGTGACTTTTACAGAAAGGCAAGCAGAGATAATGTTCTTTCCCAAAAAATGTCAGACTTAAACAAACAAATGATTTTGCACTGCCTGTCTTTTATTCTTTTCTTCACCTTTGTTCATTCCTTCTTGGCTTAATTACAATTAGCTAACAATGGCAAGTGCTAAATGAAAGAAAATTCATTGAGTAAAAGTAGCAATAAAACACAATGAAAGAATTCACTACACATGAGCAGATTTTTTTTAATGAGCTCGGAAAAAGGTGTGTGTGTGTGTGTGTGTGTGTGTTAGATTTTACTGGGCAAACACTGCGGCCTTGCTTGCCCTGACAGAAGGCCACTGCTGCTTTATATACTGTTTGTATCATATGGAATGTTATAGCTGAACCACTTTTAAAAAAGGAAAACTTGAGATACTGTAAGGTCAAGTAAAACATAATAAAAATAAAATAAATTGTCATGCTAGACTTCTTTGTCTCACAGTGTTTAACCAGCAAGACAAATGAAAATGAGGGTAACATGAGGTAACTTTTCCACCTCACGTTCATGCTTCTGCTCTTTGAGAAAAAACAGGGATGTTCAGGGAGGAAGAAGAGGACATAAGAGGATAAGCAATAAATGGATCATGAGGAAAGAATATAGCCCTTTCTTTTCCACCACACAACACGGTCTACAGAGGCTGCCTCTTGTTAAGCACGATGGCACCAACCAAGTACAAGTGCAAGCCAGGCTCGATCTGATCCACAAACAAGGCTGCCAACACCAAGTAACCTGTCTGACCACTGAGTAGCAGCCATGCTATCTCTGTGTGATGCTTCTGTGCTCCTGTCTAATAAGAGCCTCATGGAAGATCTGGAGCTGCTGAACTCTGAGTGGGATACTATAAATGCCCTGGCCTTCCTCATCAATGATGTAAGACCGAGGAACAGAGACAAGCTAACCCTCTTAGCCAATGTGCAGCATGTGTGGAAGTG